>JALLAR010000440.1:0-15783 GCA_036939335.1 Conticribra guillardii
CAGGATAATAATAGACACTCATTACACACGTTTATAAGCTATTTCGGTTTGTTGCTGAAGACAATACAGTCAGAGGAGGTAGTAGATACTACCCCCAAGCATCAACAATTTGGAGGAATAAAGGTCATCAGCATTAATTTTTAGGAGCTAAAATTACTCATTCATTCGTCTTGAGAATGGCCCAATTAATAATTGAATGGTGGTCCCTACAATATATTATTAATCATTGAACTCGGTGAATAATTGAAACATTGGGTATCATTATGTCATCGATTGACATTGAATGCCATCAGTTGACATTGTACCAGAAGGTAATTTAAACGGCTAGAAATAATTGTCATCCGATAAAAATAAAATCATTAATTCATGAATACAATTAAAACTGTCAAATGGAGTGTAGTTCTGGGCAGGCTGAGCAAAAATATGATGACTTAGAGGAGCCTATGCATCTATCCTACTACAAGCGTGGACGCTTGCTCTCTCGCTCTTCCTCTTCAGCCTCTGCATTCCGTTTATCAGTGTTGCCGTCTGAGGCGAGAGTGTCAGTGGCTGAAACATCTTTGCTGGCGCAAATTGGAGCATCATTGGAATTAACAACTGGAGTAGCGCTAGGGGGAGCTACATCAGTAGTAGGAGGAAGATGGGCCGCATCAGTAGTAGCACTAGGAAGGGCTGCATCATTAAAAGAATTTTCATTAGAGACCGACAGCATCGTGCTTGCCGAGTTGGGTGCTGCTTCAGCGCTTGGCTCTGCCTCTGGTTGATGAAGTATGTCTGTGTTCAATTCATTGCTTTCATCCTGGAAAAATTGCACAATTAAGAAGATTTTAATTACAGTATGATAGATTGAAAGATTCAAGAGCAGGCAACCAAGATGAAACATACCTTGGGTGAAGCCTCCTTAGATTCACTTTCTTTAGTTGTAGGGTCATCCCGGATTTTGTTGACACTAATCTCAGAAGCATCCTTGTTTTCGTGTATACCATTTTTCGAATTGGCCTGATTTTCTTCTGTGTTGATCTTGGAGTCATCATTGGTTTCTTGTTCATTGATAATAGATGAATTGTCATTACTCTTGGATTCATCGTGGCTTCCTATTTCATCACTCTTAGACTCATGCAGGTTTTCGTTGTCGTTGCTCATGAAAACATTCTGGTTTCCGTCGCCGTTGCTCTTGGGTTCGTTAATATCTAGCGCGGATGAAGATCCATAGTTACCAATTCCTAAGAAAAATTAGAAGATTGGTATGAACAGTGTTGGTTCACGAAACAAAAAAACAAAAAACCACAAAATTGATCTCGCATATTCGAATGGCGTACGTAACAATAAAACTTACCAAGCTCACGAAGTTCATCTTGCAATCTCTCCTTCAGATTCTTTAAGTCCATTTGCATCTCCAACAGTAATCCTTCTACTTTGTGAGAACGATTTTTCCCTGCAATTAAACTGCGTTCATTGAGGCCACACAAGCGCTTCTGTCTGCTAAGTCGGTTGCGCAACTGCATTACTTCTACCTTCGCTTTGTTCAATTCTTCCCTTTGAGTTTCAAATCCCTTAACATCAAGGGGCATCTTTGGAGTTCCGGCCTATCAGAAGAGGATTTTATTGGTGCAAGTTTTCACAGAATTGTGAGAACACAAGGAAGAAAATGTTTACGAGCAGGTTCTGCTGGCGTCAATATTATTTATTGAAACAATAGTAACATGAGGGTACTCACTTTTGCATCATGGTAGTCTCCTTCATAGACAGTTTTTCTAACCAGTTCCTCCAAAGTGTTTACTGGAATTATAGAGGGAAAATCCTTGATTTGCTGTGGTGCGCTCATCAAGCCAGCACCAAAAGGTAACAAAGTGCGCACATTATCATGTTGTGTGACTGATTTAGGAGAAGCACTTCCATTATTGGATTCGCTATTAGTTTTTCCCTTGGCATCAAGATCGTCAGTGTTGATGGATTCTTTCTCGCGATTCTTCTCTTCGTTGATTTTCTTCAAAAGTGTGGAATGAATGTAACTATCCATTCCCATGTAATCATGGCAGATACCCATTTTCAATGCTGTTTCTGTCATTTGTTGCCATCGATTTGCCAGATCACGATCTTTGTAGCAAAATGAATCATCCTTCAACCTGATTTCTGATGGATTAAAGTATTTTACTCCATCTGATAGACGAACGCCAATTCGCTCAGGGAGAACAATTTTTTTGGGTGTTTTCCCTTGATTTTCAGGTGGCCCAGTTTCCTTGGGATCGATATCCATGCTATTCATGTCTTTGTTAGGCGAGGACTTGGTTACTTTTGTGATACCAGTCTTTTCAAGTTTGGGTTTTGGTGTCTGCGTTGTTGTTTCAGCCGAACCTAGTAGACAAGGACCACTAACATTAACAACCTCGCCTTCTCCGGACGGCGTAATTACTTTGTCGCCCTCTAGAATCCACCCATTTGCAAGTGACCCTTTTGTGTTTTCAGCTGCATCTTCCTTCAGCAATACAGAGCTAACTCCACCAACACCAAGAAATTTCCAATCTTTTTCAGCAATGCCCAATGGCAATGATCCAGGTTTACTGATATCCTGTGCTTCCATTTCCTCGCCCAATGATTTCAGCGTCGATAAAACATCTTTCATAGACTTTCCTGCTCCGGCTCTTGTAGTCACTGTTTTGGTAACGTATGATTCCGCAGCCTTCAAGCAACCAGACTGTGTCCCTTGTAATTGACGATTTACAACAGCAAGTTCTTCCCGGAATGCCACAAGATGGTTTGCGAAATGTGTTCGAACCATTGATGTCACTGCTTCAATGCAATTGTGCTCATCTTCCGCCTTATGCAACTCCATGCGTGTTCGTTGTACTGTTTTCCTATAGTTCATCAGATCCACCTCCACTTCTTTGGGATGGCTCTCCCAACGCTTCAAACGGTTTTTCGTTTTGGTTCCTATAGATTCTTGGGGACGAGGTGGATTGAACGCAGTAAGAGATTCGACAAGTTGAGGAGAACGGAGGGATTTTTCGCTCAGATTATTTTCAAATGGTAAGCTCTCCATGAGAGACGCCAGCCGACCACTATTTGCAAATGCAATGCTACTATCAGAGGGAACAACAAAGGCATCTCCGGCATTTCTATCTTTTGCTGCAGAAAGATCAGATAATAAATCATTTTCAGAAGCGCTTGCTTCATCGTCTACATCCATGAAATCTCCTTTCGTGCTCTCCAAAGGATGCTCATGTTCACTCCCCTTTCCCTTCTTCTTGCTGGAAACTCGTGCCATAGCCAAGTCTTGCTTTATCTCGCGCTTGCACAACTTTCGAAATCCCTCAACTGCAGGAATATGGCGGTGGCGCACACGTCGCTGCTCGTCGTTCAAATTATCCAAAAACGATGTCATAGCCGTTGGGATAGTGGCAGGTGCGTCAGTTTCTTTTACCATGGGTCCACTTTCAGCAATGCCGAGAAGGAGGGACGCTTCTGCGAAACCATCCCCTGCCGCAGCACCGGAGGCAGTGACGCCAGGCTGACTAGATGATGTGGACGTTTCGCGGGACGACAGGCCAGATTCGCCCTCACGAATGTCAAACGATGAGGAACGCCCCCTGCGAGGTTGATGATGCTGGTGATTGGCATGATCTTCGTCTTCGCTTCCACCTTGACTAGAATTTGATTCAGTTTCGTTTTTAACAGTGATTCCAACGGTGTAGGACATGCCATGCTCATTGTCGACATCGATTGATGTGTTGTTTGACTCAGAGGCGCTCCTTTCAAAATCTGTCGATGATTAAAAAGTTGGGATGAAGAAAATGTTAAAAAAGGCTTGATGACAGGACGTCAAAAAATGATCATTGCACAAAAACACGTCAAACAAACAAAACTTACCCTCGGGCGCACTCTCCTTTTCATTCGTCATGCCGGTATTGCTACCAGAATTACTAAACAACAAAAAATTTCCACTGCCGTTATTTTCTGCCTGGTCTACATCCATCCCATCGTCCAATTCAGTGTCAGATGGAGCACCCACAAGGACATTTTGTAGGCGAATACGAACATTAACATCTTTTCCAGTGGACATGTGTGCTGCAAGACCCTTTTGGGCGGGTGGTGCATCTGGACCAGCGGTTTCTGCTGCTTTTGATGTAATTATTTGTAGAACACCTGGAGCTGTCGCCTGTTTTTGCTCGAAATCATTGGGAAGGGCACTGCTTGGAGCGATGATGCTAGTCGGCTTGCTTGGGTCATCCTTTGTTTCGGTGACATTATTTTCTGCCTTACTCTCCATAGTTTTAGCTTTTTTATCTAAAGAAGGCGCATCTTCTTTCTTGGTATTTTTATCAAATTCTTCGGGAGCGGTCGATGTGGCGGCGGTGGGTACGTCGGGGGCAGTATCTTTGCGTTCCGAAGAAATATTGGAGGCACCGTCACTTTTCACGAGAACTGCTGGTGGAGCTTTCTCGGCAGGTTCGGGTGGCGTTGGCTCTTCCTCTTTCGGGGATGGCACTGGTTGCTGCTGTCCAGATAGCTCTGACGAGTCAGTTTTGGGTGGCGCATCTTCGGGCGTCGTCACAGGAGTCGCCGTCTTCGTCGGCATTGATGACATCGGGGAAATATTTGGTTGTTCTTGTGTTTTACCATCCTCGTTGCCCTTTGGGGCAGAAGCATTTGAATCACTTTGATTATCAGCCATTGTTGCGTGGTGTTCGCGAACGCTCCTATCGTAATAAAGGTCGGCCGTTGCAAAGGTCCACCTTTATTATTTGGGCCGGAGATAATGTCAGGTGTCACGGTAGGTAGCAGAGGGTAGCAGTCGTCGGCGGGCGGCAATCGTCGATCCCCTTCGAAAGCGGGTGTAAAAGTAATAAGGCAAAAATGAAATTAGGACACAATCAACATATAAAGCGGCTGTCTCGCAAGTGAAGCCGGATGGAGTTACCTCTCTTCGAACGCGTTTGTCAAGACGTCAATCCGATCGAGATGGTGGTGGTCGGTGTGGGAGGGTGGGTTGTTGAGATTGTGATGCTCGAAGTCGGGCGTTATTGTGCGGGTTTGTGTTTTGTGTTTTTCAATTTGGTTTTTGGCTCGTTAAATTTCCATTGTCATTATTTATCAATAAAGGTATTTTAAATTTCACATAAATATAAATACCTATGTATGTTGTAAGTATGTAGCTTAAAAATCAATTATGCCCATACTATGTGTTACAGTTGATACTACTCCCTTTTGAACATGATATTATCCATTTCTTGTTTTTATTCGTAAATCAAAGCCATCACAGCGACAGCGGCATCACATCTAACATCTAACATCCAACATCCTTTCATCCTATCAGAAGCATCATATGTGCTCTGCTTTGCATTTGCAGCCCAAAAATTTCAGAAACTTCATCATTGATAAAAGTAACTATGGGTGTACTGCTGTCAATGATCCCTGATATACTGTTATTGTGTTCTCTCTTGTATGTGTGTCTTTCACTTTAATTTCTGAATGGGAAGATTTTATTCACTTTGCAAAAGCTCTCTGTACACACCATTAATCAGCATATATTTAGCACCCAAATTTGATAAGAGCTGGTTGTAAATGAATTAACAAGTAATGTGAATGTGATAAAACAAGTAATCAATCTCGTCTGATCCCCTCTTCCCTCAAAAACAATCCATTGATATTTATAATTTTAGTTTACCAATAGCAATAATAGGTAACAATCATCAGAATTACTCAAAGATGTATCTCTTTCTGGTTCTGTAATTACACAGTGCAAAAGAGATTAAAATAGCAATAGCAATCAAATATGAAGATGAAAAAAGGGAACAGGGAGGAGACCAAAACAATAACAATTTATATAGATGGGATAATAATATAAATTCTGGCATTAATCTAATGCTAGAACTAGAACTACCCTGTCCCCTGTAATATTTTTTACTTGATCATTTTTTTATTTTTAAAAATCTGTGATATCATCCACTGTGTATGCAGAAACTACTGTCGCTCATTGTTCACAAATTAGCCAAAAAACAAGAAAATGTATGCAAAATTACTTCAAGTCTGCATATATAATGTACAATCCACACACATTGAAAAGTTGTTTTCTGACCTATTTATAAAATCTGGTAACAAGAATTGAAATACACATCAGAGAATCCAAAAAAAACAGGTTTAAAGTTAATAGAAATGCCTCAGCAGATGCCACCAGGGCCAAGGTACAGGGATGTCAAAAAGTAATTCAACTCTTTCTTGTCCTTATATGATCAGCATTGTCAAAGACATGGCTGTTTTATTTTTTACTAGCTTTGAATAGTAGCAAGAAAAACAACAACAAATATGAATACCTTCTTGTTGAAAAATATGTTGTGCCAAACGAGTGTTCACAATAACACAATTATCTTTAATTATTTTTAAAATGTTTCTCCCCTCATTTGGTGTGTACCATTTGTGTTGCAAAACATAAGCACCAAGACAAAGTATGATATTATACATTTCTGAACAGTATGTATCTGCTCATAGACATATTAGTGTTAGCTGCAACAATAAAATTAAATTCAAAGTCAGAATAATATTACTTTTATTTGTGCTAACAAAGGTGCAAAGATAAAAAGATGATTCAAAGAAAAAGAGGGACTCACAACCATCCAATGATCCAACAATCATCAACAACCATCATGGTAACCACCAACAACTTGAAAGAATCAAACAACAATACTACATAATTACTAAGGAACAAAATGGATTGATTGGCAATCTTGATTTGTTCTTTCTTGAGTATTTGGTAGATCGGGGGCACATGGAAGAACACCATTGTCTCAAGAGATAGTGAGACCCCTTGGGAAAACAGGCTACAATCAAATGGGCGTGAAAGTGAAAGAATGGATGACCCCCTACATCCATCTGCCATTCACATAATTCAATCGCCCAATATGGTAGTAATAGTAACCACTATATCATTATTAGTATTAGTAATGAAACATTAATGTAATAATCAGCCAAGTGTGGTTTAATACTAATACCTAACACAACCATATAGTTAACTAAACTTTTGCAGTACATTTGATAGAACCATCCCTGGTGAATATCAATATTGCACTAATACATAATACAACCGATGTAACGATGAACTGCAAATGTTGAGAGGGTGGGAGGTTGGAAGGTGAGAGTGAGAGGTGGAGAGGTTGAGAGAGAGAGAGAGAGAGAGAAATTGTGTGTGTTCTTGAATATTGGTGAGTTTTGTGAGTGTGAGTGTGAGTGTTACTAAGACTTATTGTGTATTTCTTTTTGTCTAGATTGATGTATGTAATTTAATTGTTGCTCACATCATTGGTCAATGGTTTCTGTATACTTTTGGCTTTTTGCATGAAAGTATATATTACACAAAGGAATCAATTACAAACAGGTAAAATATTGTATTAGGTCATGTTGGACATGTTTTCAACTTTGTTCAGGGTGGTTCCTCTGGAACTGCATTGAAAAATAACTGCCATGATTTGAACCAGCCAGATGAAATGTCTGTACCAAAAGCAAAAAAAACTGTTCTAAAACATGTCATGGGCTCCAGAACCAGAATCCATTCTAAACACTCAAAAAAGTGTATTAGTCATGATGGCTTTGTGTTCAACTTTATTTGGGGTTCTGGTTCCTCTTGAAACAGAAACCTCAATCCACATTAAAATAACTACCTTGATTCTGACCTGGCACATGGAATTCCTAAACCCAGAGTATGATTCAGGGTGTAGGGTACTTTTGCTGCAATTGCAGCCGAATATGCATCATCCAATCCCCGGAACATTGATTCGATGGGTCTTGATGTGTCCCATAGTGCCTGTCAAAGCCTTTCATATTGTGCCTTGTCTTGAGTTGTTGGGATGCTGCAAGTGGACTCCATTGATGTTAGGATGGCTCTCACATTCATGTTAGCTGGCCATCCAGTGGAGAATGCTGTTCCCCCAATTTGTAATTGTCTGGGATGACTGCATTGAGGGCGTCAATGACTGCTTGCTCAACATTTTTCTCAGAGTTGTAGACTTCCAGGTTTGCCGCATGTTTGATGTTGCAGTTGGATTGTACCGTTCTTGGTGGGTTTCCGGTAGTGTCCGGTAGGGCACCTGGATTTGGCCATATTACACATGGCGTTGGATTGATGAGGGCGTATTTGTCCGCTGTATCTAAGATACCGGCATAGCCATTGTTTGGTGACTGATGTGGGGTGGGTAGACGTTGTAGGCTGCTGTGTAGCACCTTTTTGATGGTGTGCAGTGTTTGAAATGTTGGCCTCACAATGGACGCAATGATGCCAACTGTAGTTCCTGCTCTTTCAACGGTGATGAGCATGATATCAATATGGGTGATTTCTCCTGGTTTGCAACCGTCAATAGTTGTTCAGGCGTGCGCTCTCGTGGGGGCTTCCTGTGTTTGCACTGTGCAAGCATCTGCTTGGTGGGGCAGTGCTTTATGGTCATCTCACCATTCTTAATCCTATCTTTCAGAAAGAAATAACGCATATTCATGTACTTAGTTCTCTTGCTGCTCAATGCTTGCCTGTTTACAAGCAAGTAACTCGAGCTAATATTATCTTGGTAAACTATCGTCTCATTTATCTTGAAGCCCTGCGCTTCAGTGAAATAGTTTCCCCATAGGATTGGGGTACTCGCTTCATCCATGCCAACAATTTTTGACTCTGTTGAGCTTTTAGCATTAATCTTCTGTTTTCCTGACATTGCCATGAATGCCCCATGCCCCATGCCCCTTACAATCTGGATGCACTGCAAATGATGCATCCACCCACCACTTAATAATACTTGTATTATCAATCTGTAATGTTAGCAGTAGGTATAACATTCCTCTTAAATACTTCAGGAAACAACAATTGAGTTTGTGCCAGTCGTCTTCATCTGGCTCGCGCACACGTGTGCATAAGAAAGCCACTATGGTAGATATATCTCTATGATACCAAATTGTAGCAAATAGAAATTGTGCCACAGTAAGTATGGTCAAAAGACATTGCTCTCTCTTCCTCTAGGACTTGCCTTGAGTCGTCTTCTTGTACTTTGAATAAGTGCTTAGCCACAGATGTAGCTGTGCTACCTGTGATTGCGTCGTCTGGGAACTCTTCTATAATCTTTTTTAGAAACAAAACCATGGAGGTTTTCACTTTGCCTCCTCTATCTGCAAAATCCAGGTTCATTCCAAGATAGTCATGAACATTTCCTCTTGAAATTTGCACATTCCTGTAGATTGACTTGAACCACTCAATCAAATTTGTTGCTTCCGCCGCCTCCTTGTGCAACAGCTTGGGGTCATCAACATGCCATGCAATTGACATCTGTTTTCCGCTGATGACCTTGTTAGCCACGCATGGATCATATGGATTTAATTTGAATCCTAGGCTAACAATCTCCCCAACCAGCTTTCTATAAAATAGAAGAGCACTCTTCAAGCATCCATACAAAGCCTTTTGCAGGGTGACATACATAATGGCATCTCCATTCTTCCCATACATTATGTCTCTGCCATAAGCTCTGCAAGTCACCCTCTCATCACCATATGGACAGCGCCGTCCATCTCAGCGTGGAGGAATGCTCCTGGCAAGTCAATGACAGCCACGTCCCTCTCCTCATGTGCATCTATTGCACTAGTAATGATTACCCCGTCTGTAGTGGCGGTTGGTGATGTTGCCTCTCCTTTAGCAAAATCATCACATTGCTTACTCCCATTTACACACATGCGACCCTTAATTTTACCTGTTTTCTTCTCTCCTAAAATTATAAGGGATTCCAAAGTATTTTGATGCTCAGCCTGCTGTGTGAGCTCATCATAATGCTTTGGTTTGAAAGTATCTTGCATGTGAATCTGCAGCAGTTTGGTTGACACTGCTTCTTCACCACACACACCATATTGCTTCAAACCCTGTTTCAGCGCCATATGCAGCATCACCTTGTGCACAACAGTCGGCATGACATCATTGAAGATGCCTTCCGGTAAATCCGCCGGTGCACTACTGAGCATCGTGGCATAAAAAAAATTGTTTTGCATATAGTCTTGCACAGCTGTGGTCAACATGACCTTCTCATTTGTGCTAGTACGCAACACTCCTGTTGTCTGATTTGCCTCTCGGAACATGATACCCGCCAGTGCATGTTGATATCCTCTCGTGGTTTGTATCTTAGTCAAGAGCACTTGATCTCCCAGGAAGTCTTGTGGTCTGCGTTGCTTTGACAGATAGCACGCTGGCATTGGAGGTGGAGTATGTGGACTCTCACTTGGTGCGGAGCTACTCAGCAGGCTTGAGTCATCACTTGAGGAAGACTCCATCCCTGTGTCCACTGGATTAAAACTACTATCACTGTCATAGTTGTCAGCCACCACCTGCTCCCATTCCCTCTCTTCATCAAGAAACTCTTGTGATATCCAATGAGCCAGCTACTGCCATCATTGCTCACATCATCTAATTTGCCTTCATCATGATCAATTACCTGTGGGTGTTGTTGATACCCGTCAACTGGGTAGCATAGTCATATGTCTTCTCCGCTCGTTCAGCCTTCACCCTGCGCTGGCTCCAACTCTTCATCTGTGAATTGGGGGGCCTCATCACACTCCTACCATAAAGCAGTCTGCAAATAATCTGCTTCTAATACTCATCGCCTACCTCAACAATTTCACCACTATTTGCGGTGAAGAGTATATTCGCTGGCATGTTTTGCTCAGCTGCAATCTTTTCCACCCATGCTATCACTGAATCAGGCATTGGCAATGCCTTCACCTGCGGACAAGTGATCTTCTTTCGTGTCTCTAATGCAAAATATTTATAACTGCATTGCAAATTTCCAGTAGGCCCTAAGCAAATAGTGGCCACTGTCTGCTCCCTGGTTTTCTTGAAAAACCTGACAGTAGCTTCCAAAAGGAGTAGTACAATGTTTAGAAAAATCCATTGTCGTCCCCGTCATGATAGTTCAAGGAATAATGCTTTGACACTTCCATTTTTGTTGGGGAAGCATTTAACCACGTCACGCAAGAACTAACAGCTTCAACAATAATTTGTCCCGGAATTAGTTTATATGGTATAGTGCTTTTTAAAGCCCGGAATCTCTCCTTGACAAGCCTAATTTGTTGTTCTATCTCCGGCACATGTTCTGCAGCAGCTTCTGTATTTAAATCTGTAGAGCCCAGTTGCCCCTTCAACCGCTCAAACTCCTGGTCTGCAAGTGCCGTCGTCACATGCATTCCCTTGTTCCAACAGAACTTTAGGTCCCTCAGGAGGGCATCCTTAATGTTATCTTTCTTCCTGTCAGGAAGGTACTTGACCGTAACCAGGTTGATTCCTCTTGTTACTACAGTGACACAGAATTTCAAACCTGCCACATACATGATATCTCCTGCAACCACAACGTGCTTGTTTTGGTTGAAAATGTGCCGCAGCACATGGCGATGCCTTGCGCACCGTTGTACCTTTTAAAGAAGCAACATCTGGCCCATATATGGTGTAGGCATTTTTGATGTTGTTGAGTGTTATGGGACAATTTTTAATAAGATTGTCACGTACAAACATGTATACAAAATCCCGTATCAATGGGAACCCAAGTGTTTTGTACAGCACATCCCACGCAGCACTTGCTCCTGCAAGCTGCCTTTTTGTGAAATCTTCCTGGTTTTTGGCTACTGTCTCGAAATGAGTAGTTTCAGTGGGCACTCCTGCAATCACTTGTGACAACACAATATCATCAAAGCCTCCCTCTGCCATATCATGGTAGTATAGAGCATCTGGGCTTTCGTTGAAAAGCATCTTTCTCCTGCTTTGCAAATAAATGACAAAACAATTGCCATCTCTACTGTCAAATGTGAAAGGATGTTTTTCTTTCAGCTTTGCCAATGACGTAATATTAGTAATGCCGTCTTCACACAAATAGCAGTCGATGCTACCAAGCTTGCCTTTCATGTTGAGCTCATTTTCACCCCCTTGACGGTGCATCATGGCCAGTTTGCATGCCCTAATATCAGTTAGGAGCTCTCTGTTCATGACCACCGCGCATGCTGATTGGTTGTCCAAGAGCAACCACAATTTTGGAATGACTCCCTTTTTATTCCTGTTCAGGAAGTTAAACTCATCACCTTCAAGAATGTAGTAGGTGTGAAGCTGCACCTGTCTGACGGAACCTGCGTCAGCTGGTGGTGCTGGAGCTCCCTTGTTCCCCCGCCCCCACTGCTCATGCTGTAAACCCAATAACTGCTGAGATATCGGACATCGGACGGTGGAGCAGTTGTTGTCATATTGACAGATTCCTGGGGCTGAACTCTTGCCTCTTTACAATCACTGGCATAATGGCCATAATTGTTACAGTTGAAAAATTTGATCTTCATCTTCAACTTCAAGGGATCCTTTGGTCCCCCTTTCTTCTAAGTGCCTTTGCCCTTCTTGACATCTGCCAGCAAAATTATTCCTTCGTCAGGCTTGGTTCCCTTGAACTTGAACCCTTCTTGCCTATTTGTTGTATCTTTCTTCCATTTGGTGGCAAGATTATACACTGCCATAATATTTTTTGGATACAAGTCAATTCTCAGTGTGAACTGGTTCTCCAGGTGCGCAACCAGCCCTCCGTGGTGCTCCCAGTTGAAAGCATGCAGGAAATGGCATGCAAGGAATTCTTCCTCCTCTGTGGCCACTTGCGCTTCATCACCATTTTTCACTTGTGGAGCCTTGTAGTTAAAAACAAGGCAAATCAACCCATTCGTTTGTTTTTCTTTGTTGTATCCTAAACCAAGCAAGTCATCCCATTTATTGTGTGGCAAGCCTCAAAACATCTTCTCTAAAGACACAGTCATGTGTGGTATCAATTTTTAACAATGCAATTCCATCCACAATTGATGCAACCACACCATTTCTCATTCTTGGAGACTATTGTTACCTTTACCCGGACCTGGTGAAAGCATGACAAATCAACACGTTGGTTGATCTTTCTTTGTTGTACCCTAAACCAAATCATCCCATTGTATGGCAAGGCTCAAAATATCTTCCCTAGAGGTGTAGGCTTGTGCGATATCAACTATAACAATGTAATTGCATCTACTATTGACACAACCACATACTTTTTTCACTGGAGGAGCATGCTAGATGAATGTAAGCAAATCTGCAAGGTAGATTGATTTTCTTTGTTGCATGCTTAAACAAATATTGACAAGGTTTGACTATGCTTAATATCATCACTACAAGTAATAAACTATCAAACTAATTATTTCCATCCACAAGAAGTGATGCAGCCACACCATTTCTTGCTCTTGAAGCATAGTAATTGTAGCTAAAACTAAAACTAAAAGTATTGAAAATAAGCAAGTTGGTTGGTTATTGGTTTTATTTTGCACAAGCCTTAACAAAATTATGATATAAACTTGCAAGACTCAAAATATCATCCACAAAAGTGTAGGCATATGTGATATCAAATTTAACAAAAATGCAATTCCATCCACAATTGATGCAGCCAAACCATTTTCATGTTGCATTCTTGGAGCCTTCTAATCATTGTGAGCAAGACAATTATGCAAGTTGATTGATTTTTCTTTGTTGTATCCTAAACCATTCATCCCATTATGTGGTAAGAAGGCTCAAAATATCTTGCCTGAAGATGTAGACATGTGTGGTATCAATTTTAACAATGCAATTCCATCCACAACTGGCGTGGCCACACCATTTTTCACTCTTGGAGACTACTACACGAAAGCATGACAAATCAATATGTTTTTTATTCATTGTATCCTAAACCAAGTCATCCCATTGTGTGGTTAGGCTCAAAATATCATCCATTAAGGTGTATACATGTGTGATATCAATCTCAGGGCAATAAAACAATGAGTGAGTGTCTCAGACTACCTTAGAGTTCGAGTCTCATTCTATTACTAGCAACATACAATGACAAATTGGTTTGGGACAACTTTGTGGAAGGTAGGATAACTACACTGATGGTGGATCATCAGAGGACATATTAAGACATGCTCCACAAATTTTACAGTGGAATCTTGGTCCATGGATCTCATAGAAGGTCTACTTGGGATAACTCACAAACAATGGCTGCACTGTAATGATGGGGGGCACTTGGAGAAACTGGATGATTTCACAGAAGACAAACACAGGTTGATCATGGCAAGACTGCAAGACCTCATGTGGACTAACCCAGAAGACTCCTACCAAGTGTTTGAATGCTGCTTGAGGGCAACTTTCAATCACTGGGATCGGGCGTTGCAGAAAATTGGCTGTACTGGATAGCAAAGATGGAGGCAGCAATTGGTGCAGCAACTCATGCTGCACATGACAGGAGCAGGAGACAGGAGGCAATTGCCAGTGCAGCCTCTACAACACAACCAGCAGTGGCACAGGTTGGCCTTGTTGTGGACTTGGAAGGTAGTATTTGTTTTCGAAAAAACATAGATGGAGGTAGATGAGCATAGGTTGATCAAGAATTGGTCAAATCCGCTGATTGGAAGAAAGTGAAACTTTTACATGAAAGCCTTGTTGTTGTTGCTCTGCTTTAGATGGCAGAAAAGAAAGACAATAATTATGTCTACCATATTGGTAATGTAATGAAAAAATATTTAATATTCAACTTGAACAAAATTATTGCTTCCACATTTAGCATGGCCACAACATTTTCACTCTTGAAGCATACTAGCTAAAACGATTTTTTTTAAAAGAAGCAAGTTGGTTTGTTTTACTTTGAACAAGGATTAACCAAGTTGTGATATCTTCTTGCAAGACTAAAAATATCATCGATAAAGGTGTAGGCATGTGTGGTATCAACTTTAAAAATGCAACAATTCCATCCACAATTGATGCAGCCAAACCATTTTCATGTTGCACTCCTCTTGGAGCCTTCTCTTTGTGAACAAGACAATTATGCAAATGCAAGTTGATTGGTTTTTCTTTATTGTATCCTAAATCAAGTCATCCCATTATGCGGCAAGAAGGCTCAATATATCTTCCCCAAAAGTGTAGATATATGTCATATCAATTATGATAATGTGATTCTATCCACACATTATGCAGAAACACCATTTTTCACTCTTGGAGACTACTAGTACTGGTTGAAAGCAGTGCAAATCAGCACGCTGGTTTGTTTTTCTTTGTGGTTGTATCCTAAACCAAGTCATCACATTGTATGGCAAGGCTCAAAATATCTTCCCTAGCATATGTGTAGTCATGTGTGGTATCAACCTGGACAATGCAATTCCATCCACAATTGATGCAGCCACACCATTTTTCACTTGTGGAGCCTTGTAGTTAAAAACAGGGCAAATCAACCCATTGGTTTGTTTTCTTTGTTGTACCCTAAACCAAGTCATCCCATTATGTGACAAGGCTCAAAATATCTTCCCTTGAGGTGAAGTCATATGTGATATCAACTATGAAAACGTGCTTCCATCCTCATAAGATGTAGAAACACATTTTTTTCTCTTGGAGACTACTACCTGGTGAAAGTATGACAAATGAACAGGTTGGTTCATTTTCTTTGTTGTACCCTAAACCAAGTCATCCCATTGTGTGACAAGGCTCAAAATATCTTTCCTAGAGGTGTAGTCATAGTCATAGTCATATGTGATATGTGATATGTGATATGTGATATGTGATAGTGATATGCGATATGCGATATGCGATATGCGATATGTGATATGTGATATGTGATATGTGATATGTGATATGAACTATAAAGTATGACAATAAGATTCCATTCACATATTATGTAGACTCACCATTTTTCACTCATGTTCATGGAGACTACTACTACTACTACTACTACTACTACTACTACTACTACTACTACTACTACT
>JALLAR010000441.1:0-15756 GCA_036939335.1 Conticribra guillardii
CTGCTGTGCAGTTGCAAACGCCCAGCTGTACAGTGAGTAGGGCCCTTGTGGAGTGATGCGCGTGGCATTTTTTATTCATGCGCGTTCCCGCCACTTTAAAAGAGATAAAAAGATCTTAATACAATGCTCGAACGATGACAGACGAAGCGATCTTTTTGCTGCTTGCTGTTTTTGTTCTTTTGGCTTTTCATACAACATTATTATTTTATGTTGGGACTTTCTTGTGATTGTTGATGGCGTGTCAAAGATATCTTTTCTGTAGTAGTTGTCATCATCTATCTCAAAGATTATTATTTTTGTCGAGACGACAATGGTATCGTGACGAACTCATGTTGCAACACCATATTCCCATAATATCCACATAAGTTCGGTAAGTAGATGAAGCTGCCCTTCTCGTGGGGTTGAATTGACGCAGCAATGAGGGCTTCAGGGAAAGTGGCGCGCCAAATTTCGACGGATCCGCGATGGCGGTGATGGGCGGCCGGCTGGTGTGCGGTCTTTGATGTCCGAATACAGCCACGATGCAATTCGTCTATTGACCCGCTGGGTAGCGCGAAATAGCTGGATTTGTATTTCATTCCACTCATGGGAAGCAGCCAGGCGCCGACGATTATTCGGTTCCTAATTCGCAATATTTCGCAATATAGCAGTGCCGGATACCGGATATGATGCGTGATCTTGTGTGGCGATCAAATGCAGCCTCTGTATATCCTTCCATTCACTCGCTCGCCTGACTTCACAACCTTGGTTGACACATCATTATGGCTCATTATTGAGTTTCGTCTTTTTATTTGTTTGTTGTTCTTTATTGAAAACTGCTCATATTCTCCTTTTTCCAAATTCTCTAAAAGCAGGTTGCATCCACAGAAAATAATCCATACTAATATCAGCTCAATATTGAAAAAAGATCTTCGAGAGAAAGAGAGAGAGAGAGAGATTAACGCACTCAAGAATAATGTATAATAATCAGGGAAGCTACGGCTGTGGTGCCGGTTCTAGACGCCCATATGATAGTGGTGGAGGCAGAGGCGGAGGAGGGTACAGTGACAGAGGTCGACGCCCTGGCTTCCAAGGTAGAGGTAATCAGCGCTTTGACAATGCACCTCGGCCAACTGAATCTAAAGTATCGACTAATCATTTCCCACTACAAGTGAAGAGTCGATCCTTTGATCCGCCTGACAAATTTGACTTTGTGAGGTACAAGGTGGTTATCAAGGGTTTGAAATGGGCCAAAGAAATAGACCCCGAGACAAAAGAAGAGAAAACAGACCCCAAGAATGGGAAAGTGATCAAAACACTCAAGGTAATTAGAGATGGCGACGATGATGAAAGGTATAAGAAAAGATTTTTCAATGGGCCTTATCCTTGGCGAGTCATGAAGCAGATAGTTAAAGATCATGGATTGTTGATGGAGGTGAGTTGAAATGTTTCCATGCAAGGTTGCTCTTTATATTGTTAATGATATTGACATCATTGCGTTCCTAATTTGTTGCTGCAAGTATGACGGAGCCGAGTTGGTTGTAGCGCCTCAGTACGCAACAGAGCACATTCGCAGTGCAGGCAAAATAACTGAAGATGGAGACATCACATTTCAAGTTCGCATCAAACGTGATTGCGAAGAAGATGATCTAGAAGCTGACAAGTAGGTCCAATATTTTATTCTGGATTAAAATATCACATATTATTTCAAAGAGAGAAGGTATGATTTTTTACTCATATTTCCTCTCCTTCTCTCTCGTCTTAATCTGTACAGGATGAAATCTTCTTGGTATGCTGTAACTCTTTCAAAGACTTCAGTAGTTCCATTTGCTGATCTGATTGATGCACTCAACGGAGTGCAATCGAGTACCGAAGAGCTGTCAATGATTGTTAATTTAATTCTAAAGGCACGTGCACTTCCATTATTGGCAATTCGTAAATTCGTTTTTGGTTGAAGTCATTTCCCCTTTCTAATATTTTTGATGCGCCGTATTTCATCTCTTTTCTTTCGGCTCAGTCTACCGCGTTGTTGTCCGGCATGATTTGTCTTGACCAACGATCCTCAACGAAGTGTTTCCCGCTAGATGTCCAACGAGAACTCTCCAATGGAAGACCGATTGAAGCATCGAACGGAACAAGGCAACTGGTATGCTTCGTTTTTCTTTTGTTCTCGCGCATGGTTTAAACTTGAATGATTAACACCTGCTCTTTTGCTGGCATCTTCTCACAACTTACAATTATCAGCTTGCAGGTATTTCGGAGAATACCGTCTTCCCAAAAGCGGGAGGTAGTGGAGGTGCGGGTGCATTTGTTATAACAGATCCGAAGGCTGAGTTTGCGGACAAAGAGCAATTTCGAGATAGTAGATATTTTGATGAGAGCAATACCATCAAATTGCTTATCACAGATGGACGGTATCCAACTATTGCGGGGGTTAGAATCAATAATACGAATCGCCCAATCACGGACCCTCACACAAGGGATGAAATCGAGAAGAAACTTTCAAAAACTCGGTTTCATCTTCGTTACACTATTACTAAACCAGACGAGAAGCGTGAAAAAGGTCTGTTGAATAAAACCTGGCTATTTATTATATGATTTCTCATTGGAGTTTTTTTAACATTCTTGTCGTTTGCATTGTGATATGGTTCTTACGCATGCGTTCTGTCCGCAGATTTGCTTGGCAAGGGCAAATCGCGTGAGTGGATTGAAGAATCTCGCAAAAGGGTGTTAAAAAATCAGTCACTCTATCGTCACAGGGAAACGGGTGTAAAAATTTTGTGGTCAGCTAAGGATTTTTCCTTCGATTGGGATGGAACTATGATAACGGTTTTTGACTATTACTTTGAAAAGTACGGTATCCGCCTAAAGGTAATTATTCGATCGTTCTATTTGATCGTAACATCATATCTTGCACAAATGATTAGATACTAAGATTCACCACATCCTCTGACACGCACGATTTGATTTAATTTAATTTTCTTTGGCCACAGTTTCCAGAAATGCCAATCGTTTACGTAGGAAGGGATGGATGGTTCCCAATCGAATTTGCGTGCCAGGCATTTGCCAAAACAAAGGACGCCAACGACCCGGATATGATCAATGCAGTTCTCGGATATTACGATCAGCGCGCTGGTACAGAGTAAGTGATTTTATACAGAGCATTATTAGATTGTGTATTCAATAATTTTTCTCACTCTCGCTAAATGACTTCCATGTTTTAAGTTTTATGCGAGATGTTGTGAGGAAGCGAAATCTTCTTTCCAGATTCAGCGAGGAAAGATTGGGAGGGTATAACCTAATCGTTGATCATACTCCAACTTGCTTGACTGCAAAAGTCCTTCCATCTCCTGTTATCAAGTTTGAACAAAGTGAAGCGCGTGTAAAGGATGGTTCTTTCAATCTGCACAATATGAGGTTTTCGAGGTAGGATTCTCTCGTACAATGATGCATGATTTTATTGTTACTATTTTTCTGCACTCATTCAAACACTGCATTTTTCAACAATTTACCAGACCTGCAACACTGAACTCTTTTGTTGTAGCGGATTTTACGAATAACAAACGTTCGTGCGAAGAATTTGTTGGAACTTTGTTGAAAGTTGCTGACAGACACGGGATTCAAATTCCAGCTTCTACCATGGATATCGGACGCAGGTATTTGGATGCGGTTACTGAACATTGCCGTGGTGGAAGGGGACACATAGAAGACGATGTAAGTGAAAGTAAAATTGTTGATTTTATATTTTTTTATGATTCACAAGTCATCGTTTCTCAAGAAACTGTATTTGTCTATTGCAACTGTGGGCGGGGTCAAATAGGCGTTAGAGGTAGTCCGAAAGTCCATTGAGAAGGCCAAAGATGTTTACATACGCGACTCTACGCGTGTTTTTCGAGACAATCATGTCTGGTTCAAGACATACTGCTACAACGAGAGCAAGAACGAGATTGAATGTGCCATTCTCCCTCCCCGGGAGAATGGAGATGGGCGGGTAGGCTTACTGCTTGACTACAGTGACGCTGATGCCAGTAACATCGATAGCGACGCCAACTTTTTCTCCCATCGAATCAAGACACACAATGGAGATGAATACAAGGCTCGATTAATGGTGAAAATTAGGCAAACTGATAGGCTTATCGATCCGCTTGACTTTCGTTTTGATAACGGTGAGTGCCCTGACATATTGTGTTTTTGGTACCTGGTCCATTTGACTTCCGTATGATTAATTCCACTTTTCAAACTTCTTCAGGGACTCATCAAGCGTTGAAGAGGAGTGGGGACAATGAGTGTACGTGGCAAAACGTAACATTCAATGGTTACTGCTATTTGGCTAATGATGGACGCACTAGCGAAAACATCGAGGTTGAATCCAATGATGTTAACCCCGAGGAGTCTGTTTTTCTGCATTTTTTGGATGACTGGGAGGTTGATTGTCCATCATTGATCATTGCTTACTTGCCATCTGATGGAAATGTAAGTGTTGTTGTTTATCTTTGTGAACACTGTGCAATATATGTACTCTGATTTTTCCCAATGTATTCGAAATAGGATAAAAGATGTCCTAAGGCTGCCAAGGGACTATATGATAGAATCAAATACTTAACAAATCAATGCGGTGGGGTACAGTCACAATGTGTGGTAATGGAAAAATTTCAAAACCAAAAAAACAAGGTGCGTCTGCTTCTACTGTGTCCCTATCGATTCATGAAATGTTTGCAAAACCCGTTTTTTATTTCTTAAAATTTGCATCGTACCTGCTTCACAATAATATTGTCATACGACAACATTAATGTGGGTGCCCAATTTTTTGACGGCTCAAGGATCAATAGTAAGTAGCAAATATGCTTCCTTTTTCGTAAATAGTTGCGTTTCTAATCATTGATGACATTATTTCTGCTATTGCAAATGAAAAAAAACAGTACGTCAAATATTGCAACCAAGATCAACGCAAAGTTGAGCACTCCTCACAACAAAGCTATATCCTGGCATAGCTCGATTGATGGAAACAAAGGCAATGATGAAATTCCATGGGGTGAGTAGACTACATTTTTTATTTGTGGGTTCCTTGTATTTAACTAACCAACATTTGAATTTGTTTTCGAAAGTTGGAGAACGGCCCACTCTTGTTGTCGGAATCGGCATGTCACATGGTATGTTACACCTTTTTTGCAATTGAGTTGTTTTGTTCATGTTCCTTGTCTAAGTATCCCTCTGTGAATACACCTTTCCAGGTCTTGGGAATGCTATGGAGACTGTTGTGGCGGCGTCAGTTTGCTTGGACAAAGGGTGCATGCGCCTATCACAAAGTTGCTTTGTGCAGGGAAAGTCTGATGTTGTATCAAAAGGCGTGATGGAAGACATAATTAAGGTAGGTGGTGCACAGTGTAGTGTTTGAATCTTGTTCAGATAAAGTTTAGATACTGACCAACTTCGGCGTGCTTCAATTTTCACCTAGGTATCATGGGATCATTACACAAGTGAAAACAAATGTGAGCCAGAACGGTAAGTGTAAACTGATGTGGTTTTGCACTTTCATTATGGGTTGGCACCGCTGAATATTGCATGGATCATCTACTCGTGTTTTTCTAGGATCCTGATTTATCGGGATGGAATTAGTGATGGCAATTTTCCAAGTGCTCGTGATGAGATTGCAAGTATACGTAAGGCTGTATTTGATAAAAGGGGAAATGAATGCCCAAACTGTAGCGCTGGGTGTGTATTATGTTGTCCTCCAATCAGTGAGTTAATGAGCATTGTGTCTCTGCGGTTGTCTCTAAATGAACTTGAGAATTTGACTAATGCATGATTTCTGCTTTCTCCTTTTGTGTGTCCTGTACAGCGTTTGTTGTTTGCCAAAGCCAACATAATATTAGGATGGTTCCCTTCGAAGAGAGAGAAGGCTTCGGTCAACGCAATGGCAAAAATAATGTCCACAGGTAAAAAGTCATTGTTAAACTTGACATGGCTTGTCCAATTTTCCCACTCATGCTTTTTTTTCTAAAATATACTACAGTGGCACAGCACTGGATCACACGGTAATGGAGTTTGGCACCATGCTTCGCATCGGAGACGATGATTTTGAATTGATTAAAAAGAGATATGCAGATGGTGGAAGAGGGGTGATATTTGGTCAATTGAAGAGCCAAGGCTCAAACTTTCACATCGAAAGCTTTGACCATCTGTTAACAGCACAAGGTGGGATGAAGGGAACTTCGAAGCCAATTTATTACAGAGTGCTGTTGAATGAGAATGCATTTTGGGGTCCGCATGATGGCACTGGTGAAGTTACACCACTCACAAAGGAGAATCTTGAGTTGTGTACCTATCATATGAGCTTGAAGTATCCTACAGCAACAAAGGCCACAAGAGAAATTCCAGCCGTCAAATATGCGAAGAGGGTTGCCAATCAAGTATTGAGTGGTCTGAAATACCTGAGGGAGGGGTCTACATGGTTTGACATGACATTTGTTCTAGAATATCCAGAGGACACAGACTATGATGACAGCGAACGGAGGCCATACATGAAAATGGTAAGAAAGATCAGCGTGCACGTGTATTTCAAGTATTTCTTTTGCGCTCTTATTCACTCTATCCACTGCTTTAATCATATTTCCAGACAAATAACAAAGATGGCACAAGCAGCAAAAACTTCAATCTCGTTGAATTTGCTTTTCGCAATCATCTTGCTGCTTGAATCGTTTCGTGCACTTCACGGGTATGTTGTCTAATCGAATTGGGGTTCTTTTAGTGATTACTTTTTGTTGATTATTTGAGATGAATGGGGTCTGGGTTAGGGTTTGGGGTTAATAAATATTACTGGATGCTTGAAAGGGCTCCTGATAATGTAGAGTTTCGTGTAGATGAATTTAACACAAAGCTTTCATTATTTTACATTGGATTTAGTAACAATACATTTATCATCATATCAAAAAGATCTCTTGGAATCTTGTCTGGCTTCAGACAGATATCTTTCTGAATTTGCAAATCCAAATCATTCGCTCGTCTCCTAACATCTACTGCTGAATTGAGAGCAAGAGTTGTTTCACGACAGTATGTTAATGTCTCTGAAATTGATCATTCCTTCTTTCTCTTTTTGTTATTGCTGTACGAAGAATATCATATCCAAAATATGTTTCAATTTGTTCCATCGTCAGCCCAAATCTTAATGGCATAATACGAAACATTTTCCTCTCCACCCTACTTGTAAAGAGTCCTGAAGAAATAATGCCTTCATTCTGTATATCTGCCATAGTTTCCGCAAAGCCATATAGAATTCTTAACCCTCCCAGATCCATTTCAACGAAACACCCCACTTGGCACTGCAATGTCGATGCTAGCATGGATATCATTGCCATACTAGCAGCATCTGGCTTTCCTTGCAAACATATTATGATTAAAGATTTATCTTTGAAATGTCTCATGAAGCGGGTATACGTTCCTGAAATTGCATACAGAAAGACACAAAGTTAAGGTCAACACACAGGGAATCATTGGCAGTCATCGCAAAAAAGATATATTCATACCTGCTGATTCAAATATTAGGATCTTCTTGTTTGGTCTCCCGTAAAGATTGCTATCAATTGCAGCAATTACCCCAAAAGCTGCCTCACAAAAAAATCCCTGACTGGATGTCCTAATTGATTTGAAGTATTGGCACCAGCATTAATTCTTTTTTGCGTGCCATTTATTTCTCTCCATTTAATGTCAATATCGCCATAAAAGAACGCTTTCTGTTTCGTGATAAACCCCAAAGCCACCCGTGGTCGTTGCACTATGTTGGCTGCTATAGCTATATGTTTGGATGCCGTATACTCATTTGTATACAATCCATTTTTGCACTAGCCCTTGGCAAACATATAGAAATATTCTCATTGGTAAAGATCCGATGTGTCATCTTCAAACAAATCCATACTGAATTTGTAAATGTTGAGTATCGATATTAATGTGGTTCAATATAAACCCCGGCACACGGTATTAGTCACCGGATTCAAGAACGATGTAGAATTATTACCTCTTCTCAAAACACTTTCGATTCGAGAAATCATAACGGGAAGCAGCGTTCGCGTGAATGGTATGCGACAGTCTGGAACCTCTCCTGGTTGCAGCACATGATTCATTTGCGCTTGCGGAGGAATTTGTTGCCCGGGTAGCAGCGACGGCAGCCTCATAAATTCAGAAACATTTACTGATGAAGCGATAAAAGCAAAACGAGTATCGTCTACTTGTTTGGATTCTGTATGAATTAAATTTAATTCGTTAGTTATTTCAAAGATTAGATCTTCAGAGTGGCAGTAATTTAAATTAGAAAGTGCAGATGAAAACAATTTCATGGCACTTACACCTGGAGAAAACTGTAATCGAGACTTGCGTATCTTCAATCTATGACAAAAAGCACTCAGAGATATTAAATAATAATCATGTTCGGGGCTGAATAATCCAAACTAGTAGCATCTTGCAAATCAACTTTAAAGTGCAATACCATCACAGCGTTTTCCATCGGCAATACTGTTCATTATTATGAAAGCACTTTCACTAAAAAAGACTTTGATACGATATAAGAAAACGCAAGTTATTTAATGTTACCACAGCGCTACAACTTCTTAAACGATTCATTCAATGTAGCAATCTGCCGATCCCAAAATCCACGATCATTGTCATCCAATGCTGAATTTCTCATGTTGGTAGCCTGTCGTATCTCTTTTAATATTTGGTGACGCGCCTCGGATTGGTGCCGTTGTTCGTTCGCGACAATGACTCGGGGTGATTTGGGTGGACGAGATCGGTTCGATTGGTGTTGCAGGGGTGGTGGTGGAGGTGGTGGTGGCGGACGAGGGTTATTGGAGGAAGAATGCAGTGGTGCTGATCCATACGAATGATTCTGTCCACTTGTCACAGGATAATCTTTGGACTCTATAGATGCAGAATAGGTGGAACTATGAGTGTTTGGTCCATGCATGTTACTGTTGTGATGAGGGTTGTGGTGATGAGAAGGAGCATGGGAGTTGTTATTGGAACCTCGACTGTCGGTGCCATGAGACGATACTCTACCCTGTGGCACATTTGGCGATATTGGGATTTCAACACGAAGTTGTGGTTTATCTTGACGGCCGTAATCCTCGTTATACCGATCAGGAGATGGATGACGGTGGTGATTATGGGTAATACTATTGGCATTCGAATAATATGAATACTCATTCGTAGGACCTTGTCGTGGAGCACTCGTAGAGGAATGCGACTGATAGGAAGAAGCGCTGTAATCATCACGTCTTTCTGGAGTGGGAACATGGCTATTATGGCGATGGCGTTCTCGTGAATAGGATGCTGTTTCTACGGGATATGCCACCACCTGTTTTGGAACATCCCGTGGTGTTGTTTGTTCCATGTCATCATGTCGTTTGTCATAGGAAGTGATTTTTGGTGGATGAGAAGAATGACGTTGTTCTCTCGAATAGGATTCTTCAAAACGAGAGTCGTCTCTCGTAGAATTATACTGCTGGTATTTTTGACCATCGCCTCGATATTGATTACGATGACTTTCTCGATTATCACCTGGTGGTATACGATTTTCCACAGAAGAGTCCACATCCGATGCATACTGGGCATGATCAGATTGTGGACTAAAACACCTCTCTCCTCCTCCTCCTCCACCACCACCTCCTCTGTGTACAGGATCCACTGCAGATGAAGAATGATTTGGCTGATGATGATGATCGTGATGGTGATAATCATCATTCCTGCTACTACTATGATGATGATTGTACGTTGATGATTTTGGATAATACTCCTCGGCAGTAATAGCTGCCGCAGCAGGAGTAGGAGTATGCGTCCCACAAAGAAATGTTGCATTGGTCAATGGAGATATGGGTGCATTATCGTGATGAGGTTCCATGGATGAGGAGGAAATGGATGGTGGTAGTGATTGCGATTGCGATTGCGATGGTATCGGTCTGCCTCTATTCTCGTCATAATGATGTCTGGTGGGATGATGCTTATTATAATCATTATCAACATTCGAGTGATTATGGGGATGTTGCTGTTGTCGAAGATGATGATGGCGAGGATGGTCCCTATCCGCAGAAGTAATAGTAGTAGAAGTGTATCTTCCGTCGTTGTGATAGCCATGTGATTCATACGATTCGCGATGTCTTTGTTGTTGTGTATTGGTGGTTCCATCTCTGTCTCGGAAATACGAGTCGTCTCTGCTACTTCTTGATGTTTGTGGCTGCGGCTGCTGCTGCTGCTGCTGCGGGCGATGATGATGATGATGAATTTGATGCTCTCGAGAATAGTATTCGCCTCGTCGCTGACTTGGGTTGCTATCCTCACTATTATTGCTTTGGTGATGTTGGTGGTGATGATGATGATGATCATCATTCCAAAATCGAGTATCGGGTGGTGTTTCATTATGGCTGCCATTATTGTTGCTGTAACCACCAACATCGCCGCCACCATTATTATTGTAATTCCTCGACTTGATGCTGTTGGAATGGTGTTGCTGCTGTTGTTGTTGTTGTTGTTGTTGATAAGGGGGATGTGGATGATGTCGTGCACTCTCGTTATAGTACCTCATGTTGCTGTTATTGCCAATGTTTCTGTTATTGATATTGCTGTTGCTGTGGTGGTTGTAGTAATCATTGTCATTAATATTGCGAGCAGCAAGTGGAGGTTCGCTTCGACTCGTTTGTGGTGGTGGCGGCGGGCTTCCAACTGGGAGCCCATGGCGTCCATGATCGAAGCTGCTGCGAGTGCTACGAGGGTGTTCGTAGCTGCTACGAGTGGCCTGATTGTGATTATGATTATGATGATATTGAGGAGGAAGATTGGATGTGTTGGATGCGTTGGATGCGTTGTTGTTGCTGTTGTTTGTAGTAGTCAAAGGATAAGGAGATGGATAAGTGTCTACTCTTCTTTGTGGTGCATCATGCATCTCTTGTTGCTGCAACGATGATGATTGCGATGGTGGTTGTGGTTGTGTTTGTGTTTGTGGCACTGTACTGTTTTGCAATGGATTATAAGGCTGCTGGTGATCATAGTGCCGATTATGCTGCTGCAAAGGGGGAGGAGGATGCGATGATCTATCAAACGATGGTGGTTGTGACAAAGGAACAAATGCGGAAGGAGGAGCATGAAATGAGGCATGCGGCGGAGGAGGAGGTTCTCTCGTTTCTCTGGAATCCAATTCATGATTCGGAAATTCTCTTTTTGGATACTGTTGCTGTTGCTGTTGTTGTAGTTGCAGTTGCACCGGTTGCTGTACTTGATGGTGATTATGATGAGGAGCATGATTATTAATGCTACCCGAAGAATAGGACGACGATCGCTGCTGACGATCCATGTATATTTGCATGGGAGAGGGAGGAATGCTACTCGCATCATCATTGCTGCCGCCTTGCAAGCGATTGTTGTTCGGGTTGCCATACGGAGCGGCAGTATTTGGCGGTTGCGATGGCCACGACTGCATCGTCGGCGGCGATGGTGTCGGATGCGGAGATTGCTGCAACGATTGCGCAGTCGTCATTGAGGGAGGATGCAATTGCGGCAGTCGCACCTCGTTCACTTCGCTATTTTCGAAGGATGCATCCGGAAACATTGGCTTGATATCCATGCTGGGTCGAAAGGAGGAGGATGCCGTGGAGATTATTTCCGATTGGGGATGATGATGATGATGTGATGGTGGTGGTGGAAGGGAGGACATGATGGGAGGTCGTCGGACGGCTTGTTTGGGGCCTCGGCCCAGGGGATCGTGGTCGTCGTGGAGGTAATCGTTCATTAATCCTCGCATGGTTTCCTTATCTTTTTTTGTTTTAACAAATGCACTGTTCTATTTTAAAGGAGTGCCAATGTTGCCATGGTCTTTTTGGAATCGAGTGTCTTTTAAATGTTCAGGAAGGAGTTGATTCTACGTGTACTACTGGTACTGGCGGGCAGGAGATAATTGTCAATGTCGCCGCTATCCGCCATTGTCCATCGCCATGGAGGACAGGATAGGATGGTGCAAAGATAAGAGACGCGAAGGAGTGCGAGGGAGTCTCTACTAAAGCCAGGATGGGAGTAATTCAAGAGAAGATCATGCAAAGTTGTCTGCATCACAACGCATATGATGTATGAAGCATGAAAAGGCACTCGTTTAGCCTCACTCTAGAAAATAGCGGTGTGGCACAAGATGTGCACCAAAAATGGCACAGATTCGTTACATTTCTCATTTCTCGCTATAATATCTATTGCCCGCAAATGATGTATTATCAATATGCGATCGCCAATCTATTCCAGTAACGGCTTAATTAATAAAAATCCATATTGAACTGTGCCGTATGTAAGAGTATATACTACTCCCACCTAGATAAGTACAGAATTGATCGATCCGTTTTTTGAAAAATTGTTTCACCACCACCTCATGAAGAAAAAAATGGTGTCATCTCTTGTATTTTTGAGACTCCAACAATACTAGAGTGTTAATAATAATAAAAACAACCAATCAACCCCATTCCAACTATCCACCACCCAATTAGTAATGATGCAACAATCTACACTATCCACCTTCACATAAAACCAACAAAAGCCGCATTCACCGCACCACCACCAAATCCATTTTTTTCACCAACACAACCCTTTGCCTTTGCCTTTGCACGTTTTCTACTTCGCCCCGGTCCACAGGGAGGATGTCCCAGGCATGTCCTGGGTGTGTCCTAGTAAAACCCATTATTCCATGACACGAGAGGTGTGATTGGCATGAGCATGATGAGCCACATGCACGTGCCGTGGGGGCTTGTTCTTGTTTCTGAGTCACCAATGGCACCTGTACCTGCCCAGCAACTTGTCTAGCAAAAATTGTGTTGCGAATATAAAATGAACTCAAAAAATATTTTTCTTTCAAAGTTTTTCTTTCAAGCCTGCTTTATTTGTAGTGTATATAAACATGTGTTGGGCATCTACCTATGGAGCAAAGTGTATGGTCTAAGTCTAAGTTACCCATAGTAGCCTAATATAAGTGTGCATGTCCTCTTATGTCCTTGTCCCCATCCTATGTGCCCTTAGTTGAACAACAACAACCACCCACCACCAAAACAGTGTTGTAATGTGATCACCTACAGCCTAATAGAATATTAAGCTAGGTGGATATATTACATGATAGAAGAAGTGAGTACTTAGTTTAGTGTACCTAGTGTAACTACTACACTATGTACTCCTCACACTCTCACACACACCTGATGCGCATAATGAAATGATAGCATTAGGTGGAGCAAAATGATGGGTTACTACTGAAATTCAAAGAAAATACAAAATAAAATGGAAAATCTAAAAAAGGGGCGAAAGTGCTCCAAGAAAATAGGTGAAATCGGTTGTGGCATCGATCCATGGTAGTGAGATCGATATTGAGGATAAAAGAATCTGATCAATTAAAACCAAAAAGCAAAATAAAACTGATGTGCCCAATACTCTTACAAATAAATTTGTAAACCTCTGTGCAAAACATTTGTTGTATCAAGTAAAGTTCCAAAAAGGGAAAAGATTCCAACCCCACCCACATTATTGTTGTGTTGCCATATTACAAGTATTGTTGTGTAATGGCGCAAGCATCAACGCTTTTGCCAAACGATTGTCCTGCCCTCTCTTGTGTAACGAGAGGTGATGCTTGCAATGGTGCCAACAACGTGGTGGCTTTGGTAAACAAAGTGCGCGTTGCCAGGATGGAGTGGGGGTGTTGAAGGGATATAACTTTTTGATGAAAATGCCATCTAATAGTGGTGGCATGCGGTGTGTTGGATGGTGTGTGTGTTGTTGGTGCCACTCTCCCAGAATGTGATAACTCTGTAGTGGCTGGCGGTACAACTCTCCCAGCATTGAGTGTTGGCAATGCTGTAGTTGCTGGCAGTGGTGCGACTCTACCAGAATTAGATGGTAATTCTGTAGTTGCTGGTGGTGGTGGTGACATTTGTTGTGTTAACACCAATATGTGTTGTCGGCACTTCTCCTGTAGCTAGCCCCATCTGGTTGCTACGCGGCAATCAAATTGCAGCTGCCGGCGTTCCTCTTGTTGCTCGGCCAGTTTATTTGACAACTTCTCTTGATCAGATCCCTGTGTTTAAAGGGGGCCGTTAACCTGTTGCAATGAGATCACCTACAGCCTAATAGAGTAGTGTTAGTGTTAAGCTAGGTGGATATATTACATGTTAGAAAAAGTGAGTACTATACATAACCACACCGTGCAAAAGCTGGGAGAAATTGTGTCCGGCGTCACTTATTATGACACTTCATCAGTGTCGACGGTCATTAATCTGTGATGCTGGACACAATTTTGACCACACGTGCATTGGTGAGGTTATGGCTGTACTCAATTTGTCCTGGACACTTTTGGCAAGTGGGCACCATGGGAGTGTTTTTGTATTTTTTTTGCAAAACGAAATTAGCCTGATGACTGGTGATGCATAGGAAAACAATGCAGCCAACAACTTTAAAGTTCCACATGATTGCTTTGATATCTATTATATATTATTGATTTAATTTTTGTTGGCTCAGGCTCAGGTGGTTTGGAATGATATTTCCTTCCTAGCAATGCTTAGGGTAGGACATTATTCATTTTTAGTATGATGATATCCTAGGGAGTATTTTTGTCTGAGTGATATTTTCAGTGTGTGATGGGAAATATATGCCAATGCTTCCACTTCCACATAATTCAAAGCCACACAATGCATTTAGATGTAACATGGGATGAGTATCAAATTTCATTGTGCATTGAGAGTTAAGTTTAGAAATGATGACTATTGTCTCATTAAGTCTTCCCTCGTTGTTGTTGTGGTTGTATCTAGTGAAATGTCTCGGCAACATATGGCATGGTGATAGGAAAACAATATATCCTATCAATTTTAAGCTCCACATTACTTTGGTATCTAATACATCATTGATTGCATTCTTGGCCCAGGTGGTTTGGAGTCTTGATTCCTTCATGCTGATTGTAAGATACTATTCATTTTTTGAAGTACACGAAATTGATGTGCCTGACCAAAACTATGTCAGTTATCTCAATGTGATTTACGTTTCAAGAGGAATGACATGAAAAGGTCTAATATGGGATCATAAAAGGTTTACTGTTTTGGTAGCATAACTCAGGAATTAGTTTAGACAAGAGCGTTGATTTTTCATGCTCCTGTAACAGTATTGTCATGTGCATTGTGACTGAATAAAATCATGTCAGGTATCTCAATGTGATTCAAGTGTTAAAAGGATTCACATGAAACAATGTTCAGAATGTTTCCTGTGTTTGGTAGTTGAACTGAGGCCCCAGAACAGATAAATACATTGATTATGCATGCTTTGGTCACAGTGTCAAAGGATTTTCATGTGCATTGTGCCAGACTAAAATCCAGTTCTCTCAATTTGATTGTGCGTTAAGAGGAATTACATAAAACAATGTTTGGAATGTTTTATGTGTTTGGTAGTGGCCAAGCTGAGGCCTGGCATCATATATCAGATGGATGCTTTAACAGGATAACACCTATGCGCCCTCAGGAGGGCGCAATTTTTTGTCCATTTTTTTGCAGCGCTTCTCCCTAGCGATCGGCTGAACTAACATTATAATATTATTGTATATTCGAGTAGCCCTTTTCAAGGGCTAGACAGTCATATATATTTTTCTCAGATACGTCATCACAGGCAAAAGATATTTGCATTTGCGCACAGTCACAAAAGTAGTATTTGAAAACACGAATATTTAAGACTGGCGTCCCTATAAGGTACGCGATGGCATTAACCCTAACCCTAAGATTTTTTCGGACAGAC
>JALLAR010000442.1:0-24947 GCA_036939335.1 Conticribra guillardii
TCCACAACAACGTCAACAATTCCCGATACAACAACATCCACAACAACGTCAACAATTCCCGATACAACAACATCCACAACAACGTCAACAACGCCCGATACAACAACATCCACGACAACGTCAACAATTCCCGATACAACGACATCCACGACAACGTCAACAACGCCCGATACAACAACATCCACAACACGAGCCCCAACACAAGTCTTTGTGTGCGCTGACAATTATAACGACGCCGAAGCCAATTGTGCCATTTATCCTACATGCACCACTTACCATAGTTGTGGCGCGACCATGCTGTGTTTTGGTGTTAATTGCTAAGATTCTACCCTCACTATGATGCCAAAGAAAACTTCAATGAGATACATTTTGTTGTGACCTCATTCCAGAAAGAATGTATGGCCATCTCACTATGGCCCCAACAGGCGCATATCCACAATTGAATTATGAAAGAAGATACTATGTATGCAATGAAGACAAACCCTGTGGAAAAAATTATGGTGATCATTGCCATGGTAACATCAGCTGTGAATCGGGTCTTGGCTGTTTTCAACTCGGGAGGGATGAAACATTGCAAGTTCCCAGTTGTTCTAAGCGGGTGGACGTGTGAGTTCTCGACTTAATTGTGCGTTTGACTGAATGGAAGTGCCCCGCTCTTCTATATTATTTGTCGGAAATATAATATTTTCAACTGATCTTTGCGATTGTGCTGCCACATGCAAATAATAGTTGTCACAGCAGGAGGATATTATTGTTATGACGAGAATGATATGCTGCTACCGCTACCCACCCCAACACGAACAAAATCAAACACGGTGTTTCCTTCATCTTTTGTCTCGTCAACTCCAACAATTGGGAATTTCTGGAAGCGCTCATTACTTCTACATTTGTGGAAGAGGCATTGTCGGCGAATCGATTCTTGAAAATGATATGCACACGATGCAATGTGCACACGATGCAATGTGGCAGTAGTATGCAGTGTCTAGAGAGAGTGTATGTGTTTTTAATTGTCCCTTTTGAAACCAAAATCTACCATCTCATACTACGCCATGAGAGGCATAACTTTCACTTCCTTCATGGCGCTATTGTACGGGTGTCGACTCTTTCGTACAACATGATGGCGATGGCAGTAATGGATCCTGCCTGGATGATGAAGCATCTAGTACAGTACTGCAGTTGCAGTTAGTTGTCGTCGTCGTCGCGTTGCCGTTGGGCGTTGTGTCATGGTCCCGGCATTCTCGAAAATGCAGGAGGAAAATAATAATATGTAACATCGAAAAAGCCACAAAAAGATCTTTATGTCAGCTTTCGACTTTATTAATACGTAGGAATTAATATTTATTTAATGGATCTTATTTTTATCGGATATTACTGTTTCCTATGTGGACTTTTTGCCATCACACATCACTCAATCAAATAATCTTCAGACCACAAAAAAATCTCGACACACAAATAATCCACTCGCTCATTTTTGATGCCGCCGACGAGGACGACCATGTCCTCCTCCCAAGAAGTAGATGCCCAATCCATCATCACCCAAGCCATACAATCGGCTCGCTACAATGAAGCCGTGGTTGTGACTCTAGGCGCTGCTAATACTGCTACTGCTAGTACCACCACTGACAATCATAATGATGAGTCCAGAGAAATTGTGCTCGTGGCATGTTTAGATCCAGACAATGGCGGGATTGTTTGGAAGGATGCTGCCATGCCCGTTACTACTGCTGATGATGATGCTGCTGATATGAATGATAATAGTAATGACAACAACAGCCCCACCAAAGTCCAATGGAAAGACGATCCAGGAATCATTCGCCACCTCCGCACCAAACGATGGGCGCTTCCCATGCTCAATGATCATCGCCGCAATAAAATGTATCATCTTGCGGTTAGTCGGGCTTGTCAACAAATGGTTCGTAAGCGATGCCAAAGCACTACGAATAATGTGAAGTCAGATGTGAGCAATGACGATGATGATGATACGATACGAATACTGGATATTGGATCGGGTACGGGATTGCTTGCCATGATGGGTGCACGACATGCTATGAATGCCATCGATGACATGGAACAACAACAACAAAGTCTTATGAAAACCACAAATACAAATACAAATACAAATACAAATACAAATACAAATGCAAATGAAGTCGAACAAAACAAATTAAAGATGAAAGTACAAGTACAAGTAACCTCCGTCGAAATGGCATCCGCCATGGCCAGACTTGCTCGAATCACCATTCGTGAGAATAATTTATCCCATGCCATTGATGTTGTGGAACATCATTCTACCGATGGTGAGTTTCATATTTTTGATGATGGAAATACAACTACTACTACTACTACTGCTAAATGTGGTAGTGCCAGTCAAGACGGTAATGTCAAACACAACAACACTAGTATAAAGAGGAGGGCCGACATTTGCACATCGGAACTATTAGAGTCGGGATTATTGGGAGAAGGCGTCCTGCCGTCGATAAGAGATGCATGGGAACGGCATTTGAAAGAGGATGCCATTGTTGTTCCGAGGAGAGCCCGTGTGGTTGCAGTCATTGTGGAAGGTGGTGGTGTTAGCGGCGGTGATTGTTCTACTACTGCTGCTGATATGCCAGTTTTGTCAGAAATGGAAGGCGCAGTAGGAGAAGAAACAAAAACAACAACAACGTCAACAACAACACTGAATGCGGCAACTTCATTTTTTGGACCAGAGCTTCAATCCTTTCACAAAGCTTCCGGTGGCATTTGGTGTTCCACTGCATCCCATGGCAGCACCAGTGATAATTGCAATTCTGGTATTCTCATTGGAGTTCATAGCGGTGGCAACGTCATGGAAGCGGGGCATGCGAATCCAGTGGGTGGTATTACCGTTCCTCTACATGCAAATGCCATGCTCAATGAACATTACAGAGATGAATCTGCATCGTTGGCAACTACTATTGGTGTCCAAGAATATGATGATTATAAATTACAAGGTGCTACCACCACCGCTACCACTAGTACTACTCCAAATCGTGGATTACAACATGCCCAAAACTCACTTCGAACCATCCGTCCGCTCACCAATCCGACAACTGTGATAGAATTTGATTTTGCATCCGGATTGGATGCCATACCACCGCCCACCGGGCGATCTATTGCCACAAGTGTTATTCCAGCTACGGATGGAGTGGCACATGCAGTTCTATTTTGGTGGGAATTGGATTTATGGGACGGAGATTCGGATAGTTGTACGTATTCTACGGAACCCATCGGGTTTGTCAAGTGTGAGGGTGGTGATAATGGTGGTGATGGCGTGTCTGCTGCTACTGACGGCAATAGTGGCAGCAGCAGCAAAGAGTCTGTGTGGCAAGATCACTGGCAGCAATGCCTCTTTTTGTTCGGAGATGATCATTCTGGTTGTGATGTGGAAGGATCGAGAAAGTTAGAAAAGGGTCGACCTGTGGAAATCATTGCTTCTCATGATGACAGCTCAGTCTCTTTTCAATTTCCATCCGCAATGGCTTTGGACAACGTCGAAGGTGAAACGAGACCATCCAGACGACGCAGATTGAACCATGGAGATGATGTTGATTCACAAAAGCAAAGTTCAATAGTAAATAGTCACATCTCTCCGACCCGAGCCTTGCAGCTGAATGATTCGACTAGAACGCAAATACTCCGCGATGCCATTCTCCATGCGATAATGTTGAAAGGACAAGATGCGCCAATTTTGGATCTATCAGATATGGGTCTTTGTGCAATGATTGCAGCTGTGGTGGGCGGGGCAACAAATGTTACTTCGTTGGAAAGTAGTTCGGGAGCAATGCCAACTCTTGCTGCAACTATTGCACAAATTGGCAATGGGCTGACCAATGTTCAAATTATTCAAGCTCTGGCAGAGAACATATCAACGGAGCACATACTTGGTGGAGCTGCGGAAATTGTAGTCGCCGAGCCTTATTATGAAATGTTAGAAGGTGAGTTCATGTAGCGCTTTGTGGCATTTCATTTGCATTATTTGATATGACTAATATTGAAGTGTTCATTCATTCGCCGTACCATAAACCATAGGATGGCATCTCCAAGAGGCTTTGAACTACTTCTACTTGGTCCGGTCATTGAAATTGCGAGAAATTATTTCGCCATTTGCGATTTCTGTTCCAGCTCATGCATATCTAATGGGTTGTGTTGTTGAGTTTGATGAATTCCATGATGCTTACGGAAGAGTTGATGACAATGTTGCGGGATTTGGACATGCCGCAGTCAACTATTATGGAGATCGATATCAAACATACGACGTCTCTCTGCCACTTTGGCAGTATCGATACAAAATACTATCCAAAGTCTTTTGCGTATCCAAATTTGGATATGAAGGCAAAGATCCGAGAATAGACACAATAAATGATGACGGCGATGGATGGGCAGTGACTCGATTCGATCGATCAGGCACTGCGCATGCTGTAGTGTTTTGGGTAGACTATTTGTGTCGCTCAAATCACGGTAGTCATCGGCATGCGAAGCGCAATGATAGTTTCAGAGTCATCTCGACTGCATCGACAACTCATAGACAAGCCATTAGGAAACTTACGAACCCAATCGTAGTCACAGAATCAGATGTGGAAAGTGGGACCAAGTTTTGCTGCAAAGCCTCCTTTGGCACTGATCCTGACGTAATCGAAGACCATTCTTTTTCGTTCAAGACGGTGTTTTAAAAACTTAACTGATCAATTTTTTAAATGGAGTTGTGTCAACACGTCGCCACCCATCTCTTGGCCAAATCATCGATTGCTGCTTGGAAGGATGGATAATATCGAAGAAATGTGCCTTCCAGCAATACCCAATCCACGGCGTAAGCCGAGAAAGAGTTGCGTCAACCAACACCAAGAAGACCCGCTTCTTCCTTCATCCTCACAATATGAACTGGTTTTGGAAATTAACGATCTTCGAGGCCGCCTTGATCGACGTAATTCATTACTCGATGCCATTCGTAAAGCCTATCATCGTGACGTTCTTGTTGTCAAAGAATGTTTGATAGATGCGCAAACACAAGGTCTCATTCCATCTGCCGATGATATCCACTCATTTCTGAGTTCATTGAGTTATGTGCCCTCAATCGACCTGCGTGAGACATTTCGCCTCTTCTCTCCGCAAGATTGTGAAATGAGACAAAGACCGTGCTGGAGTTGCGGTGGTCAGTTGGAAGTGATACATCGAGAAAGTTCTCGTATTGTAGAATTTAAGCACTCGATTCAATTACTGGAGGCACGAGAGCAAGACCTAAGAATGGAGTTGGTAGATAGCAAAGTGAAGGCACAAGAAGATAGATCGTGTCTGGTAGAGGTAATAGAACAGAACATTGGTGAACGGGATGTACTGCTGGAGCAGATTTTGTCGCTAAAGTATCAAGTTGCTGATAGAAATGAATTGCATTCAGAAGTAAAGCGGTTGAAAGCAGAAAAGGAAGGGCTAGAAAATACATTGAATCAGCAGCGGCCGATAGTGCTTGATCACGAACGACTGGTAGTTGAAATACAAGAGGTCAAAGGAAATGCAAGTCAGTGGGAAAATAGATTTCACGAGCAGATGGGAGAAAAATCCAAGTTAATGCAAGAAAATGAGGAGACAATGAAAAGGCTAGACCTAATCCAAATAAGAAATGAAGAGCTTGAGCAAAATCTGCAGTCCTCGAGAGAGAATTGTAAACACATAGACGATAAGTGTTCTACGTTGACGCTTGATCTCTCCAAAAGTAGAATATCAGCGACTGAGATAGAGACATGCCTACATAAAGCAGAAGATGTCATCGATGAACTTGAAAGCGAATTCGGGAAAGAGAAACATAAGATGGAGAGTCAGATTACGGATCTGCAATCCGAATGCAGCGATTTAATGAGAAAGGTGACTGAATTTGAAGAAGTGGCACGTAAAAAAACGGAAGAAGCTGAAAGCTACCGCAAGAAGATCGAAACGACTTTGGAAGGTGCTAGACGACGGGGATCAATTACAGCTGTTCCCCGTAACAGTGAGGCTGCATTTGCAAAAACTGATGAACTGGTCCGTGAAACTGAAATATTGCGGCATAATGCAGCAGCATTGTCGAATCTTCTCCTCAGTTGCATTCGTGCCACGTATGAAAACTGCTTGCTGCAAGAAAGGATGCTACATCGCAATGGGTCAGATCTATACGAGAGCAAAAAAATACTAAAAAGGACTTTTGAAGCCACTAATGCAAAATCCCTGATGGTTCTGAAACATCTCGTAGATGCAGATGAATCTGATGCCATCGATTGGGTATCTATACTTGACAATGAAACAAATCAGCGTCATATTTTGGGCAATTTACAGAACCGGCTGCAAATGGGTCAATTCAGTCTTGGAAAGTGTTTTGAAAAGATTTATAAATCTCATAGCATTGATTTGCGCAAATCCCAAGATGATCACCGAAAGCAAATAGAGGAGAAAACATCAAGGATTTGGGAGCTTGAAAAGTTTTTGACCGAGGCAATCAGTGTGAATAGAGTGTATGAAGATAAGATGATCAAAATGCGCGAAAAATATGAATCTGTAGAACCTGCTATGGACTATATTCGAAGTGGGCTAAGAAAGTTACGCAGGGATTGTCGCAATAACCATGACATAACTTGTAAACTGGAAGAAAACTATCTTGCAGTGCGTTCAGTAACTGAGAGGCTCTTGAATAAGCTGAGGTTGTGCAAAGAGAAAAATCGAGTTTTGGGCAATACTGTCACCGAAAAACAAGAGGACGTTGATACCAGGGACATGGTGATAGAACAACTGGAAAAGGTGTTGGAAAAAATAACTCACAAATATGCAGAAAATGAGCGTCTACGAATCAAAGTCACCCATGATGTCGGAACACAATCGGTTCCCGCATTAGCTGATGTTGCATGTCATGCTGATTTCTTATTAGAAAATTCACACGAAGTAACTTCAGCTCATGGCAACCACAAGCAAAATGACTGCCTTCTGCCTGGGAGGATTTGGAACCTTAATAGCGAAGATATATATCCCTCTCGTATAACCGTAGGTGCAGGATTAGGTCCTGGGCTTCGATTCCGACGAGCAATAGACAATCTCTAACTTTAGTGTATTATTGAGTTCCTACTGTCTCGTGTTTTTTTATCACTTGCATTGCATTTTAATAATGCCAGGTGAAACGAAGTTTGGTGATAGAATCTTCACTTTGACCGGTTTGAGTCCGTGTTTTCATGACACTAACATTGAAACGCGCTTCAAATAATATTTACTTATTGTTGGGCCATTCTGTGAAAGAGATACGAGATCATTGTTTTCCCTAAGGGAAACCATCCAAATCATTCTTTTTTATTCTTTGCCGTTCGTTAGTTGCAAGTAAAAGAGATGAGAGCGAGTTAGTTGCCGAAAATAATAGTCCCAGCTAGATTAGGTTGTCAACAGTGGAATGCAAAGCGAAGACATTGAAGAGAACCCTCTGAAATAAAACATCAGATCCAGTTCCGATTTGCCAACTGTCTGCTATGGTGCAATAATTGTGTGTGCGAAATTATCATAAAAAATAATATTATACTATTCACTCAAGCAAAATGTGCGTTGCATTATTGTATTGTTTTGTTTGAAAAGTGTGTTGAGAATGTTGTTAATCTCCTATGCCAAAATGATTCCTTGTTTTACAGGCTCGATGACAGGAGCAATATTTGTATGGTGTTTTTGCAATTTAGTCGACGCTTGCTATACTAATGCTACCGAGACTTTCTTTTGCGTTCTCGTTCTGTAGTTTTAATAACAAAATCATGAAATCAAGTATCCTTCTTGTATTGTTTACTTCTTCTGCCCCGATAGTATTTGGGACTTTTGAAGTGAATTCGAATGCTACTCGTGCCAACGACTTTGCGTTTCATTTGAGACACAATGCATTGTCTTCTGACAAGAAGAAACATGGTGGTGCTAAGAGATTGTCCGCACAAGGTCGGGGCAAGAATTTGCGGGGAGATACTGAAGAAAATGGCACCCCGCAATCAAATGCAAGTCGTGTGCCAATTGATGTCTTTGGTATGGAAGATTCAGGCGTTGTGGAAACAAGCCAGCATGCAATAGATAGTGGTAATATCTCGTCTCTTGAGGACAAAATCGGCAACTTTTTGGAGAGCCGTCTTTTGTCTGGAAAAAAGGTGAAAGATCACTTTATTCAAGGAAGAAATATAGAACAATCAGTCAGAGACACCAAGAGCGGGAAGACACATGGTGCTACGGCTGTAACAACGAAAAGTAAGAAGAAGTTATCAAAGAAAAGTCAGAAGAATATATCAAGCAAAAGTCAGACGAAGCTATCAAAGAAAAGTCAGAAGAAGATATCCAAGAAAAATCGCAAAGAGAATAATCACAATACAAATAAGTGCGTGAACAAGAACGTTTGCCAGTCGAATCCGCCTGATCACTACCGCACATGTTTTCATCGAGCTGTGGACAAAAGCAACGATCTTCAGTGCGATGAAATTCAGCAAAACAAATGCCCTGGAAATTTGGCAGTGCTTCCATTCACGGACACTGATGAAATGTTAATTTCGGGCACTCTGCACTTGGCGCTTGATCAAGATAGCACAGAAATATCATGCAGTGACATTCTTGCCATGGAAGAAATCACTCTCGAGTTCCTGAAGGATAATGTTGGCAACGATGACACATTTAGCCCCGTGTGCGCATTCATTGGAGAAAGCGCCTCTAAAAGTCAGACTGTTCCTGGTAGGTCTGGCGAGGTAGTAGAAACTAAAGCATTTCAGGTCGAAATTACATATGTAATCAAGAAGAAATATAAAGACAAGATCGATGACACTTCAGGTAGGCGCATGGCAACAGGTGGAGACTCTGATTACATGCCCGGTCCAAAAAGTGGCCATAACCGAGAATTGAAACCTAGGTGCTCAGCCTCTAAAAAAGCAACTTGCTGTTCTGGAAACTCTATCAACGGCAAGTGCTCAAGCAAATGCTCAACCTGCAAATGCCGATGCCCTAAGCCGAGAAAGACGAATAACAAGAACAAGAACAAGAAAAACAACAACAAGAAGAATAACATTTTCAATAGGAGAATGAATTATCGAGAATTAAATTCAGCCGGCAAGTGCAATCAATATGTCCTATTCGAAACCGAGTTCATCAAAGCCGTTCGAAGTTCCACAGATTTCATGCCAGAAACAGCTCGCGCCATTATAGATGCTGTCGACACTAGCGAGGTCGCTTCGTGCAGCATAAATCGTCATATTGAAAAAAGGTTTGACATCCCTGTTCCATGTGATGAATATGAAAAATATGATTGTGCCGAAAACGAGGATATCTTCTTCAAGCGAGATAAAGAGAAGTGTGAAATCGATTATTATTCGAATACACTTCCAGCAACAACATCTACTACAATCACAACAACGACATCTACAAAGTCAACAACAACATCCTCATCAACGCCCACTACAACGACTACAGTTCCAGTTGAATGTGATGATAACGATCCCTGCACCATTGACGAACTTGTCTGGGAGAGTAATGAAGAGAGCTGCACTCACACTCCAAAAGTTTGCCCTGGTGGATATAAATGCAACCCGACTAATGGAGAATGTATAGATGAGGATCAATTGATTCCGTGTATCGCCGTCATTGACGAAGATGGCACTGGATTTACTACCCAGGCTGTCAGATGGAATGAATTTAGGACTGGGTATCCCTTTCGGCCATTCTGCTTGCTTGATGTATACAGAACTGACAACCAAATAGTTCATGTTCCTCCAAACTTCATGAATGATAGTAATGCATTGTTAGTTCCTAATGTCACAAGAGACGACGGTAATTCTTCACTGGCAGAAGATTGGGCCAAAAAATGCGGCATAGACTCGTACTTGACATCAAACATTGAGTTTGTAGGTCTTTTTGNGTAGTCGAGCAAGAATGCCCCCCAAGGCGATGTTAAATGTGGTAATGCACTAATAAAATATAACTACCCATGAAACTCCCAGTACAAATCTCCCCTGTGCAGAGTCACAAATTGTTAGCAGCATCTTGTGGAGTGGTGAGATGGCATTATTTGTTTTGTTTTCGCGATAGTACTTTGGTAGTCAATATGCGATTGGTTGGGCGTGCCAAGCAATTCTAACAAAATTGAAGTGGAAAGACTTAAAATGCATCATCGGGTAGCAATAAATTTATTCAATGTTACATATTTACATACCATGTTCGTTACTGGTGTTGTCGCGATGATGTGCATTGTATTTAAAACTTGGATTGATATCCTAAACCTAACTGACAACTTGGAAGGATGACATTGGTCTGTTTTTTGCTCCAACGGACGGGACAACATGATGGAATGGACATTGTCGTGCGTAGAATAATGGCAATGGCAAACAATAAAATCGAAGATCACTGCACGTCAGCCATAATAAATTGCGCATGAAAATATGTCTGCGTCTAAATGTTGGAAATAACCAATGCGCGTACCCGATGAGTAACACCTGTCGATTAATATAACATGACGGTGTTCATATGCATAATGTACTGCATGCCGTACCAGTGTCGGGTGCTTCCCATGTTATACTGCGGAATGGGGTGGCATTGGTCTTTACCTCGATGACAAAAAAATCAAAATGATAGTCCATTTTAAATTGATTTGTCTGCTTTCGGGTGACATTTGGTGAGAATCCAATTCCGAACGAGAAAAAATATACAGAGAATTATTGAAAGAATATATTCGTCAATATCGTTGAACCAAGGAATTGTCTCCATCATGAGTATCCTAATGCTAGAAAGTGAGAGAAACAAGTGAGAAAATGACAAGTAAAAAAGCATGAAGGTGTGGAGGACTAGAAAGAGCGAGATAAAGAATTCAAAATGATTGGGATTGTTGTGTGTGTATCTGTTGATTGCAAAAAATAAGAATTGTTGCATACTCTGCAAATTGGCTAATCAATAAAATTGAATCCCAACCCCACTTAAACGATGATCAGTGTCAAAGTAATGATTTTGTTGATGCCAATGTTGATTAGATTGATGACATCAGTGGATGACATGGCTGCGCCGTTGTTGCAATGGTAATCCCGATGCTGGATGCTGCCCAAGCTATTTGCTGCTGATGGTAAGTGATATGTTGGTGCAATCGCTGGTGATGACATTGCTGATTACATTCGCTGTTGTTCGCTGATTGTAGCTGACGAGAGTGTGGTCCATTGCTGCCCTATATCTTGACGTTGTCGTAACCGCTTTCTGTTGTTATCTCTGTTGTTACTGCTGTTGCCGTCACTGCGAGCAAAAAATATTTTCGATCTTGTTGCCATTGTTGTTGTCAGATATCGTAGTGTCGCACATTGTGGACAATGTGGCAACAAAAGTTGCTGCGGCTGTGTTTTGTCGCGATGCGGTGGTGGTTATGAGTGTATGGTGCAGCGGCAGGGTCGATTCATTAGACAGGGCGAAGGGGTCGGCATGGAAGTTGATGGTCAAATCGGAAGCGTGCCTTATCACATCATCATCGCGATCGTTTGGGGGTGGCGTTAAAACGAGTAAATTGATTCGCCCTTATGACGCAAGTGACTGAAATCAAATCGCAGATGCCGTATCGGACGAGCGTTTCCACTGGCGATGATGGTATTGGCGGAAGCGCGACGGAGATAGATGGCTTTTATTTTGTTTGTGCGTGGCGAAGACTGCGGTTGTTAGTTGTAGTTTGAACAAATAAGAATTCGTCCTCAATATTGATATTATGGCTTCTGGATTTTTGACATAAAAGATACTTTTCTCTCGCGTTCTCTTCTTCTCTTTCTATTTTCCTTTTCTTCTTCTCTTCGTCTTTCCCTCTCTTGCTCGCTGTTGTAATGAAGAAAGGTATCTATTGGTCGGCGGCAGTCGGCAGTAGTATTATCGACGAGAACTCTGCGATCTACTCTATCTGACAAGTCCAATCATAGAGAGACGAAGCGGATCTGCTTCAGGCCAGTTCTCATGTTTGGATATCAGCAAGGGAAACCACAACACCATAGATTATATGAACAATCAAGTCCGATTTTGAGTGGTGCATCAGGTTGATGACCATAAAAAATCTCTAAACATTCCAGATAGTACAAATCAACCATGAAATCAATACACCTCGTACAAGCATCATGCTTGGTGAACATTTTATCTGCCCAATTGACATCGGCAGCATTGGACGTGACCCCAGAATCGCAGGGTGCTGAACACCATTCTATTCAGCGTGAAGAATTGAATTTGGAAAAGAAAAGGTGGGGCGGCTTTAGTGAGTTCGCATCGCATAAACCGAGCAAACTCCTACAATTGGTTCTCGACATCAAGCATTACTTCGGCCAGTCCGGCACCGTTGTCAATGGCCCCGTATATGATGGTGTCAAGGATCCTGACAATGAGTGCGACGGATCGAACTCTTCGGGGCAAGAAATTCAGTTAGGAGCAAAACATCATGGCACAAACCAGAGCAATGCCAAGACGTCGTTCGAAAGGAAAATCGCCAATAGTTCAGAAAGACAGTTGTCTGATAAGCAGCCCCAAGATGGAACTGACCCATTGGATCAAATGAGTCCACCAAGATTCCTGCAGCAAGATGGTGAAAATCAAAAAGAAAGACGGAATAAAAAGAAGAAGGGTACATCGCATAAATCGAAGAAAAACGATTCCAGTGTGAAAGGCAGCAAGAAGAGCAAGACGATCAAGAAGAGCAAGACAAACGAGAAGCAAGACAAACAAGAACAATACGAAAAGAACAAAGTTTATGATAATGTTTGCCTCCCTGATCCTTATCGCACATGCTACCAACGAGCTTTCAGTCCAGAAAATGATCTCCAGGTGGATGAAATTCAACGGAACGAGTACAACTATGGTGCTCAGCTTTTTCAACGTGGCGAGGAATACATCTTGTCTTCAAAATCTTCTAAAAATCCGAATGTTTCGGCAATGATACCCTACACTTCTCCATTTGTCGATAGTGATGAAGAGATGGTTCCCGGCACTTTACATTTGGCCCTTCTTCAAGATCCCATGGTCATTTCCTGCGATGATATTATTTCGATGGAAGAAATTACTCTAGAGTTTTTAAAGGATAACATCGGCAATGACGAAACGTTTAGTCCGGTATGTGTGTTCATTGCAGAGAGTGCATCTGACAGCCAAACTGTCCCAGACCTCACGGGAGAAGTTGTTGAAACAACTGTATTCCAAATGGATATCATGTATGTAATGAAGAAGAAATATAAAGACAAGATTGATGACATTGCGGATAGGCGCACAGCAGCAGGTGAAGACTCTGACTACATCTCCAAACTAAGAAGTGATCACAATCGAGAATTGAAGACAAAGTGCTCAAACTCTAAAAAATTAAATTGCTGTTCTGGAAAAGCGATCAATGGCAAGTGTAGCTCAAAATATTGCTTGAGCTGCCCATGCAAATGCCCTAAGCCCCCACAAAAGAAGAAGAACAACAAGAACAACAAGAACAAGGTGAGGAAAGCAAATGTCATTAACCAAGAACTTGGTGATTGGAAGGGTGCCAGGAATTTAGAACCATATATTTCGAATGTACCTGAAGATATGTACAAGAAAAGCTTCATCGATGTCATCCGGGAATACACAAATTTTCGACCAGAAAGCACGCACGCCGTCATCGGTGCTACTGACACTGGTGACGTAGCTTCATGTAGTACGAATCGTTACATTGATGATACTTACGACATCCCATTTTCGTGCGAGGAATATCAAGAAGACAACTGTGCAAACAACGAGGACATCATTTTCAATCCGGATGATGAAATATGCCAAACATGCGATCTCGAAAGCGATAGTACTCTCGAGTGCTGCGACCATACTGATTGCAAAGCAGGAGAGTCATGTATGTCAAACACATGTGTTTGTGACCCAAATTTGGGCGATGAAGATTATTGTTGCACAAGTGACGACTGTAACAATGGATTAGCCTGCGTTTTTAATCGCTGCTATGAATGCTCAATTGAAAACCCAGGGACCGAATGTTGCGCAGATGATGATTGTGGCGATTCGTCTCTGGAGTGTGAGGGAGGAAATTGTCTTCCGAAGGACTGTTCTACACAAAATTACACGTGCTGCAAAGATAGTGATTGCCCTTACTCAAATCAGACCTGCGCATCGTTAGAATGTGTCAAAAAAGGAAATCCGCGCTTTACTCTCAGTTGGATAGGAGAAGGTAACTCTCAGTGTTCTATTTCATTCCACGCATTACTCGACTCTTAACATGCAAATTGTTCTGATTACAAACCGTGTTTGCTGTGTAGATGACCTAGACTTACACGTCCAGACTCCGGATGGAACAGAAATATCTTATATATACGATAAAGATTTTTTGACGGGTGGTGAGTTAGATCATGACGATTGCAGATCAAGTTGTAATTTTGGTCGTCATTCCGAAAACATTAACTTCCCTTTGGATGGCAGTGCTCCAGATGGCACATACAAGTATTGGGTGAAGAATTTTTCACAAAGAAATGCTCCTGATCAATGGTCTGTAGCTGTGTACGAGAATAATGTGTACATTACTGGCCATGTTGGAATCCTCAATAATAGTGCCAGCTCACCCATGTTCAATTACACCAAGTAGATATAATGCTACGTGGTTGCTTATAGAAGCAAAAAATATGCATGAGAAGTTTAGGGTTCTACTAGATGGTTTTTGTTCGCCAAAATAATGCATGAGTTCATTTCAGACAACGATGTGTGAGAAACATTTAACCCGAGTGAAGTATTTTTTGAACCTTGCCGAGTAATATTGATTAGGATATCTGCATACAGGTATGCCAAGTGCATGTGTGGGTCTAAACTGAGTAAATATCTTTGAATCTATTTTAAAAAAATCAAAAGATTTTTGGATAAAGAAAGATTAGTGCAGTGACTAAAAAACGTGTAATTAGTTATTGGAAACATTGAATGATATCTTTGGTGTGATGCAAGATATATATATTGATAGACACGCATTCTTCTATTGTCGTGATCATTATTTGCTTGCTCAATACATTCTAGAAATCTAGTTGGGACAAACAGAGAAGCGTTTGCGCAGGCATTGTAGAGAAAATTCAATAGGAATGACAATGAAGATGATACTATCTCTAAATGGTGGGTTCTTGTTCAGGGTAGATGTGACATTTTAGTACCGTGTGCTCTGTGCGTGTGGATCCTGATCGTGATCTTTGTCACAGCAAGAGTTTTTGATCTTGTTCGTGATCTTTTTCCGCATCAAGAACTTTGCTTTATTTTATTATTGATGTTCTATACTTGGTAAACATGAGTAGTTAGTTTTCATTGATGGCATCGATGTGCTCATAAAATTCAACTAATTAAAAAAAACGATAACATCGAATAGAGTGGCAACCATTACTCATCTTTCGAAACTGAAACCTGAACAGAAAAATATAACGGACATTTGTATCAGCATGAATAAATCGTTCGTGTTCGTAGCTGCTCTTGCATTGTTGGCAGGTGCAGTTGATGGGGTCTTTCTGAGAAAAAGGGTAGAGAGCGACCACGACGTTGAAGAAGTATGTGAATTTGTTCGAATGTCTTGAAAAGCCCTTGCTTTTATGCTTTGCTCATCTTTGTTTTTTTATTTTATTGGCATGATAAATAAATGTACCTTATCTGTTAAGATTGTTAAACCCAAGCAGAGTCTACGTCGTGAGTCTCAAGTTGTTATGAATATGGGAACACGTGAAAGCGTTGAAAGTAAAAAGAGCTGGAAGAGTTGGATGAATGGAAAGAGCACGAGGAAGACCTACAATGCGAGGAAAATGTGATTGGGAAAACCGTGTAGAGTGTATTGATACTACGAAGAAAAGATCATATCGGAGGGAAACTAGAATTGCCATTTGCCATTATGACAAATGCCGAGGTGATTATGAAACCCGTTGCATCAAAGAATGTGATATTGATAAACACCTGAAACACTTCGAGGATGATTACTGTGGAGAATGCATCGAAGATGAGCTTTCGGCGACGAAGGCGCCTAACAAAAATGCCAACAAATGTAACTGTTATAGTGATTGTGACGATCACGACCTATGCACAATCGACCAAATCATTCATGAAAACAACGAACATTTTTGTGTTCATACTCCTAAAATATGTGTGGAAGGGTATAGCTGCAACCCAGCAGATGGAGAGTGCAGCACCCAGGCTCAGTTGTTTGTTGGACAATCTACAATTCCAGGATTATTGGTAACAACAACAGAATCTCCTGATGTGATAACGAAGACGGCAGTTCCAGAATTAACGACAACGGCAATCATGACAACTCTAATACCAATGACCACTGCAACAGCTGAAATTGCGACTTCTACATCAGCAACTAGCTATGTGATGTCAACAAGTAGTACTGGTGCAACAATATCAACTACATCGCCAACAACAACTGCAGCAGCAACAATAACGCCAACTCCCAAAATGAATGATTCTATGTCGCCGCCATCAAATGTAAGCTTCTTATCAGTATATTGACAAGTAATATCATTCCAACTTACATTTCTGCTCACCTGTGAACTCGCTTCTTTGATGATCTCCAAGTTACCAACGCGTGATTCAGGTCATGATTTGTGCAATGATGCTATTCCAATTGAAAAACTTCCCACCGTCCGTACAGGGACTACAGAAATTGCAACACCTGATTTCGATTCAAATCTACAAGACACATGTGGCATTAAACTCGAATCACGTGGTGTTTGGTATTCTTTTCATAATCAAAAGCGGCGTGTTGTGAGACTCGAGTATCAACTATATTCGAAAGCAAAAGGAAACAGTGAGCTAGCTATTTTTCAGGGGTCATGTAGCATAGGCAATCTAACTTGTGTGGACAACATTGAAGGAAATGATTCAGCTTCTGTTTACAACAAGTACAATGATTTAGTAGTTTATGACTTTTTGGCTGAAGAAGGAGAGAACTACTTGTTTTTGCTCACCGGAGAAAGGGCTGAATCTGTTGGGGAGTATGAGTTTAGAGTATCTGTTCATGATGTTCCAGATAACGATAGCTGCGAAGGAGCGGTCAAAGTGAGAAATTTTCCATCAATATTGAAAGGGACCACTCTTGGTGCAACTCCCGATTTTGATGAGACCACTTATGATAAATGTGGCATCGATAATGTTTACACGCGTGGTTTATGGTATAGCCTTGTTGGCCGGGGCAAAGTGATCAGGCTTGAATACCAGCTATATTCGAAAGCTGAAGGAGACAGTGAGCTATCCGTCTTTGCAGGAAAGTGTGGTGATCTCGAATGTGTGACGAACATTGAAGGAAAGGATTCTGCTTCTGTTTACAACAAGTACAATGAGTTAGTCGTCTACGAGTTTCTCGCAGAAGAAGGAGAGAATTACCAGTTCTTGTTAGCTGGTGAAAGGTTCAAAGCCGCTGGAGATTATGAGCTCAAAGTCACTGAATACGATCGTCCTGTTAACGATGAATGCAAAGACGCAATTGAAATTGATGGTCCTATATTTATTGACCAAGGGACAACTCTTGGGGCAACTCCTGATTTTGATTATTCCACGTATGATAAATGTGGCATCGATAATGTTTACACGCGTGGTTTGTGGTATAGCCTTGTTGGCCGTGGCACAGTAATCAGGCTTGAATACCAACTATATTCGAAAGCAAAAGGAAATAGCGAGCTATCCATCTTTACAGGATCGTGCGGCGATCTTGTGTGCATGAAGAATATTGAAGGAAATGATTCAGCTTCTGTTTACAACAAAAACAATGATTTGGTTGTTTATGAGATGCTTGCAGAGAAAGGCGAGAGGTATTCTGTTCTTCTTTCTGGTGAAAAATTCACTGCTGCTGGAGATTTTTCTTTGTCAGTCACTGAGTACGATGTTCCAATCAATGATGAATGCAAAGATGCAACTGAAATCATTACTTTTCCATTGGTTGTTCACGATAGCACTGCTGGGGCCACGCCAGATTTTAATGCTTTCAATGAAATGTGTGGAGCAACTGCAGATGGGCGTGGTGTGTGGTACTCATTTTTTGGGAATAATAAGCTTACATCAGTATCATATTCCATCGCCAATTTGCAACGAGGTTCTACTGCTCAAATCTCACTCTTCAGTGGGCCATGTAAAAATCTTGTTTGTGAGGAAGATTTCGGAAGCTCAACATTTTTTGAATTTGTTCCAAAAAGAGGCAAAGAGTATCGCATTCTTTTATCGGGAGACGCCTTTGCAACCTTTAAGATGACACAGTATGACTCGCCCCAAAATGACTCGTGTGATGAGGCCTTATTGATGACTGAATTCCCTTTCTCGCTCATAGGCGATTTGAAGGGTGCAACTCCGGACTTCAAAGACGACAGCGTCAAATGTGGAAATGGTTGGTCTGGTATTTGGTTTTCTTTCGTTGGATCAGGGAAAGCATATGATTTTGAGCTGAAAACAACCGGCACGGATAAATATTTTAATGGCGAAGTCTCTCTGTTTCAGGGTCAGTGTGACGAGTTGGTTTGTGTCACTAACAAGAGGGGAAGTGGCGAAAATGCAATTGTGAACATCGATACTGTCACGACAGCAGGACTTCGATATTTACTATTTATTGCTGCAGATTTTGTCTCGTACGACTCGATCCCGTTCCAACTCTCAGTAACAGAGATTGCATGAACAAGATTTGTGTATGGAAAGACCTGGCCAAGAACTTTTGCAGATATACAATAAATATTCCATTTTAAGAGCACGTTAGAAATCGACTCATTCATTTTTCATATCCGTATGTTGCTTGTTTCGTCGTTTTGCACTAAAAAATAGAGAAGCTGTTACCAAGTATTAGTATCTACAATGGTGGCGTCTTGCTTTATTTATGCTCTTCCAAAAGGAGTACCAGGGGTTAATGTTTTGTGGGAGAAGTCGTGATGATAGTAGTGGGATAACAGTGTCTTATCATTTGAGCACTATGGGCAAACACTTCTTTTGCATCGTCAGTACATTTGGCTATCATCCGTAGCAATTTGACGTATTTGAGTCATCAGAATGCCTGCTGCCTCCGCAACTTGCCGGTTTGCTGATAACTCTAAAGGCCAGTCACCATGCCCCTGATTGCGAAATATTGTAACGTTAATGGGGGACTCGAGCTTTGAGAATGATGCAAAATGTTCCTTGCCAGCCTCACTTGCATCAAGCACCACCGCGCCTTTTGACCGAAGATACTTCTCTGCCTTGGCCGAGGGCACCAATGCATCGTTTTCGCTAAGAAAGATAGAGCACGGAATATTTGGTATTTGCTCTGTGAATAAAGATATTCTTGCCCAAGGAAATCCACGTTGAATTGTCCAGTTCACGTTCACGTCTGTTCGAATCATGTGTGATGATGAGCCAGGATCAGCTCGATGATACACAAACTTTTGGGTCAATCGTGGATAGTGTAGACAGAAGCAAATTGGATCGAGAAACATAACTGCAGCCACTGCGCTTGGTCCATATTTGCACATAAAGCTAACCCATGATGTGCCATAAGAATGCCCAAGAAATGCCCCACGACCATAGCCATGGCAAGCTAAAATTGACATTAGAGTTGATGTCACAGCTGCTGGCGGCAACACACAATTAGGTCCTTGCCAAGGACGAAATCCCGAAACATAGGGGATTTCAGGGAAAATAAGAGGCCGGCCAAGTTTCATCATTTCGTCCACTAGCGCCATATAAAAAATGAGTCCAACTCCTATTCCATGGCAGAACACGATGGGAACCTTCTCTTTATCCTCGTTATCATCTTCATCATTGTTGTCAATTGGTTGTGAATTGTTGCCGGGGTGGTAATAATATGATATAGGTCCAACTCTAAGACGTTGGAAACCTCTCATCTTCATCATGACGCGCAATCCTCCCTCTGTGGCTGTCAGTACCAAGATATGAAACATGAGAGGGTAGGAAGCAATATCCATCAAAGGGTCGCATGAATACTTCAAATACCGTGGTGGTTCCTGACTATTCAATAAATGTGTCCCCACATACCCCGTCACCTGCACAAAGGCATCCATCGCCGATCGTTCCACCCTCTCCAACGATTCGTAACACTGCGTAATTTTTCGCATCAAGTCTGCCATTTGTTTCGATGGTGCCGCATTGGTCATGCCCCTCATTTGTCGCAACGTTTGTTGATATGTCTTGAGCTGCTGTTGCAATGCCTTCCTACGTGATGAAATATCCGTGGCTGTATGCAGACGCTCCTTCATTTTCCAGACGCTATTCCAAACATCGGCCAATTGAGATTGAGTAGCATTGCTCAATGCTGTGAGTTGCTTATCGACACTGCCACCTTTTTCAATCAAGGCAAAGTAGGCATGTTCGTACATGTGAGTGGCTGTGGCAAGGGCTGATTCTTCGGCCTCGTGCAGTTGTTCGCGTTTTTCGGCGAGGTAATTGCGAATGTCTTGGACGGGATGGAAGTTACGCTGTTCGAGCATTTCGCGGTATTGGTCGCAATAGTCTTTATAATTCATGTAGAGATTGGAAAATACTGAGTGAGAAGATTCGTCACGGTTTTTTTGGAATTGGAATGCTAATGGTTGCAAATTATTTGTAGGGTAAAAGAGGTGAGAGCTGGAAAAAATGAAAGAGCAGTCAATGTATGCAGTGCAAAGATCAAAACAAGCGCTAACACTCACATTTGTTTGGTTTTTGTCTATTTGCCTTCCTTTTCAATTTGATAGCATCATCCAACGAATATCCAGGTTGAACCCCATAATGTTGCATAAAATGTTGTCGCTTAGGTGAAGGAGGGATAACCAAATTGTTGTCCTCCCCATCCTCTTCTGTTGCAATAGATGTTTTCCCATCTTCTCTATGAGTCTTAATTTCGTCAACTTCCATTTCTTCCTTTCCAGCTGCAGTGTCATTCTTCCCCTGACTTTCTTCTCCCTCTTTTCTCGCACCATACAACTCAATCGAAATCTTATACTCAAGATCCGACACAAAGCCCCTCAACTGATGCAATTCCTCATGAGTCAAATGCTCAATATTCCTCCCCTCAAACAAACTCCAACTCATAAAATCCATAATATCGTACTTGGTCAACATCTCCAACTTTATACCAGAAAACCATCCAGTAATAAATTCAACACACTCCTCTTCGCTATCCATCATGAATTCCCATAATTCCGCTCGTTCCCGTGCTTCCAGCATGGGAGCACTTCGCAACGACAGCTCCAAGGTATCCAATGAATTCAGCCACTTGCGATGCAACACCAAACAAACGTAAAATATCCCTTCAACGACCGCCCACGCCTCCACCGCCAGGGAACTACTTCTCATAGTCCTTGCCATCCACACTCCCATGGATAGATAGTGCAACATGAATTGACTTTCCAGCATGGTCGCTGGAAAGGAAAAACATAATTCCCTCCATAAAATGAGGACGATGTAAATGTAAGCGAGTGGCACGGTAAGTTTTATGGTGGCGAAGAATATTCCGGCGGGGGATAAAAGACCAATGGCGTCTGTTTCCATGGGGAGATCGTAGGTCGTGATTTTGGAGGAGCGCTTTTTGTTAAAGTAATGGGCTAGCGGGGATTGGGGTGTTTCGGAGGGGTGTCGACGGCGTTGGGAGAGACCGTTGGAGCGGAGGGTGGGTCGTGGCGTGGATGACATTTTTGATTTGATTGTTGCTTTTATGAGTGGATCCAATCGCGTGTGTTTTTTTCGGCTGGCAAAATAATCTGTTGGAGGTTGGGGCGTTCTTTTTTCCTGTAGTATGTGGTCTCTGACTCTTTAAGCTTGAGCGAGGGGACGACGAGATATTGTGCACACGATGGATGAAGCGGATAGTAAGAAGTCTTAAGAGTATTTGTTTTGCTCTGGATTCGTCCTTGTTTTCCCAAGGAGTTTCGATATGGTCGTGTGATTCGCGAAGCAATGAAGCAGGTCGGATTGGCTGTTTGCTAGAGCGACATGATCTATGGTTGGTTTGTTGCGGGATTTCAAAAACTTTCAGCGGAAAGGTGGGGTGAGCTTTGCTGTGGCAAGCTGTGGCGCAATATATTATATGCGATGAAATAGGAGGCGTTCGGCCTTTGGGTTCAAGCACACAAAGCGGAAATTTTTGTTTATGTCATTGCCATGGTCTGTCATGGTTCATGGTGCACGAGGAGTGGGCGAAGTGGTGGAATGATGATGTCTGTGATTGATGATGTGTCCAAAAATGAGAAAACGTGACGCGACGTGTCACCTCAATGGCGGGACTCAAAATGGAGAATCACAAAAGTACGACTACTGTATTCAACTATACCACCGCACCGTACAGTGTGTACTGACTTTGGGTCCCGCCTAAGATGGGTTATGAAAAATTAGGAAGATCCCAAATATGTAAGCTTTTATACTGAATCCTACGTGAACTTCTACAGGCCGTTTGGGATCTTCCAAAATGAATCTTGCAATCCATTTTGGCTTCCGTTGCCGTTGTCCCCGTCCCCTTGTACCATTTTTTTTGGAGGCTGGTTTTCGGGAATGTCCCACGTCCCGGGGACATCCTTTGAGATTTGGGGACAAATTGGGGGGGGCATTACATGGGTTGGTGACAAATAGGGGACAGATTTTTACTTTGTGATACATCATGGTAAATGTTTTTGCAGTGTGTTATTAATGTTAGTAGTAGGTGTTTTGTATGTTTATTGATGTTATTAGGTGCTTCGTATTGGTATTAATGTTGTTGTAAATATAGTTATTACAGTTATTACAGTTATTAAAGCTATTATAATTGGATCCCATGTTGTTTTGTTCTTTTTCGTGTGGTCTAGAAATGTGCTGGTGCTGGTCATTCATCAAGCAATTCGGTCATGTGTCCCTGAAAAGGACAAAAAGGACTCATGACGACTGAAAATAAAAAAATGGTACCCGCGTCCCCAAAAAAGTGGAAGTCCACGATAATCTTGGTCTTAGGGCAAATGGGGGACGGGGTGGAACAAATCCATTTGTCCCCGGGACAAATACAACTATGTTCCGATGTGCTGTTGCTGGCCTTTTCAATACTTATATTACTACCTTTTGTATGCAACAAAGTGTCTGATCTTCTGTCCCTAATGCTTTTTTGAAATGAAGGGTGAGAAACTGATGGCCCGATGCACCAGCAACATGACCAGAATTGAGTTCATTATGCTCGAGAAGACAAAAGTCATTCACAACTTAGTAAAAATGTCAAAATACAACTTGCTTCGAATGTCATGTGACCAAATTCAATTGGAATTGGAGACACAGAAAGAATAGAAAGTATACGCATGAGCAGTATTTAAGAATTTTATCATACTATGGCACGAGTGAATTATTTATAGTTTTCGTTGCTACATAAGTGATAAGTGACTTCAAGTTCCAAGGTGAAGAGGGGCTGTTGCTATTGCAAGTAATTACATCAATTCATAAGACACAGAAACCTCCCAATTCTAATTCTTAATTCTAGAAAAATAAGCTCAACATAATATCAACTATTGGTTCTTTTGGAGCGTGGCATCAATGTCCCTGGGACTGAGACATTGTGAAATATAATGGAAAAAATGTAGGCAAAGATGACATCATGTCAAAAGTCAAAACCACTATGTTATTGTAATTGTAGGAATCCATCTTATGAAATCCAGTGTCAACCACATGATATGCGAAGTTGGAAATAAGAATTTAGGATTTGCATCATAATGATTATCATTATCACATCCCTGTGCCTGTACCTGTATAATCTGGATGATCATACTCAATCATGATTTCTGCAAATTATGTAGTAAAAAACATGGCAAGCAATAAATAACAAACATCATCTACACATCAGTATTTGCAGTATGAATATCTATGGAAAAATATTCAGATGATTTGCAAAAAAAATAGAAATACAAAAAATGTGCCTTACAAAGTTGTAAAATCCTCTTATTAAATATTAATCAAGTTTTACAATTGATATTGACAAGAATTATTATCTTTCTGTCTTCCGTAATCCTAAGCAGAATTGAGCTGCCCAATTTTCACTTGCAACAGCTTGCACTAAACAAGGTTGAATCCAAATGGAGCGTATCCTCGTGCGTCATATTTTTTGGGCCTTAGACTTCATTGGCTTTGGTGAAGATTGAGATGTTGGATTGGACAAATGCTTGAATGTAGGACTCGCAGTAGAATTTGGCGTGGGACTTGAAGATGGGATAAAAGTATGGGAGAGCTGTTGGCATTGGGGAGTAAAGTTGGTTGTCATGTAGGTGATGTGATCTGAGAGTCCTTGGTTGGGGCAGCCGTTGGACTCTAGGAGCGGTCTCATTTGCACTCATCCATTGGCCACTATGCGTGTTTTTGCACTATCCACTGAAAAAATGATACCTTGGTTGATCAGCATAGATATCATCTGGACAGGACTCAGTAGTGTTGGAATATGGAAGCAATCTCATGCTTTACAAGTGTCCTGCCTCCTTATCTTTTGCTCCCCAGTATTGTACCTTATGAATGTTCGCATGGGCATTTATATTAATGTCAGACATCATGGCAATTCTTGGCAAATTCAGAGATTTTGGCAAAGTCTGGGTATCAGCCATACCATCTCGGTACAATACTGACAGGTAAGTACCGGATTTTTGATATATTATTGGAGAAGGCAGTGTGCTAGGGATACGACTCCTTGGCATTCTTTACCTATTTCAATCCCATCTTGATCTTGCCAAAAATAGCATCAGCCCCCAAGAAATTGGACAGAGATGATGTTTCATTTTCACAAAACATACCAAAACCTACATAATTCTATGAAGTGTTTCATTTTTGTTCCTCTCCCTATTTTTACATGAAATGGTACAATTACTAGCAATTTAGCTGGTTGATTGTCATTTTCTGATGGTTTTCTAGTTATGTGCAGAAATAATAAAAAATAAGCTCACAATTTGTTCTTACTCGAGATTGTAGAGGGTAAACCCACTACTTGGGAGTCCCATCTAGAAAGACCCAGGTTGATGGCCGATGGATGTCAGATA
>JALLAR010000443.1:0-15715 GCA_036939335.1 Conticribra guillardii
CTACAAGCACTAGCAACGCCCGAGGCAGATCTATTGACCCCGGAAAAAATGTTTCAGGGGTTTCCTAAACCTAAAAGGTTTTGGTCATTTTGGTTCTTACATATGTAGGAGTTCAATATGAATTCCTTAGAGTCGTTAAAGGTAGGCATCTACGCCTATCTTTCCCAGGCAAAGTAAGGCGTAGATGCCTATCTTTAAATTTTTAAGGGCCGAAACAACAAAACGAGTTAAGGTAGCTACAAAATTAATAATAATAATATTATTAATAATGTTATGGTCGCATAACACACAGCGGGATTTATTGCAGGTCAGATCATTCCTTCTTTTGCATGTAACGTGCAAGACTCTACAATACTCCATCGCCGACCTTCTTTGATCGAGCATGGCGATGTCTGAACCTGATAATGGGTCTAACCTTCCCAACTCCAAGGCAACCAGTCTTCCGTCAAATGAAAATGAAAGAGCTGTCTCCGATCCTGATGTAAAGGCGTTCGATGGATACACCACACTAGATGAAGATGATGGTAGTAGTGGCACCAGTTCCGATCGGGCATCCCACGGCAACGTCATTTATCGGTTATGCAGCTGGTACGATACGCAAATGACAACGAGACCTGTGCGCACGAAATGCTTCACAGCTGGCATACTAGCTATTGTTGGTGATTCGTTAGCACAGATCATTGAACACTATTCGGGTCTTCGAGAGTACACGACAACGGAAGTGGATCAGCGTCGGATGCTCGCCATGTTTATTGAAGGATTCTTTGTCAGTGGCCCTGTGCTGCATTTTGTGTATGAGTACTACGAATACGTCTTGCCAATACATTTTTTGGAGGACTGCAACTGCATCGACATTGCATTCGACTTGCCAGCTAACGAGGTGCAGAATGACGAGGCTGAATACATGGACGAACCAAATGAACCATACTCAATGATGGAGTTGACAACGGGACGGCGAAAGCTTTTCAATGCAATGTTGCAGGTCGCGTTCGATAATATAATCATGACATTCTTTTATGTGTTCTCGATGATGACAGTGACGGCGCTTGTTGAAGGACACGGTGACCATTTGTTATACGAGCTCGAGAACGACTTCTGGCCTGCCATGCAGGCATCATGGTTGGCAGCACTCATTTTGTCACCCTTCGAAATTCTTGCGTTTCGTTATCTTCCACCCCGGTATCGCGTGCTTGCTGTGAGCCTGCAGGATGTAATTTGGGTTTGTGTCATGAGTTATATGGCACACAGAAACAGGGAGCCTTCGTATGTAAACGATGAAGACATTTGGTAACCACCTCGAGGTATTACTAAATTGTCATGCAATGGAGCTTCCTTAGTGATTGGCAACGCCCCAAACTCTCTGCGTGTATTAGGTATTAGATCGATCGAGGGAGAAGTTTTCATATTTTAATTTTGATTGCTAGCTGGTGGTGATACTTCCATGAATTAAATTTAAATGACTGTATTTTTACGAAGAACAATCTTTGTTATGTGCAGGTACTCCTCAAAACAACAACAAAGAAAAGAAAAGCAAACCTTCCATCCCAAAAAAATCAGGAGATCAACATGATATTATAATATTAGATTGAATTGAATGAAATTGTCTTTTCATTTTCAGAATCAGTATGCATAATATGATGATGAGCAGCTGCTTCATATTTTTAGTTTTGGCTGTGAATTTCCTTCTTCTATTCCTGCATATTATGGATGTTTGGTTTGTTTGATAAAACAAGCAGTCCTTTGTGTGCGGTTGAACAGTATTGACACTCATAAAATGTTTCATTTTGCAGAAAAGACAAGTCAATACCAGTATTAATTTGATGATGCCTGCATGTTCTGTTTTTCAGCCAGACAAGATGCAGAGAGATTGCCTCACATCAGTTGCAGTGGATGAATGCACAAGTAACTGAAACAACATTTTCTTCTATGCTGACTGATGATACTGACGTTATTTCTTGTCAACAAAATGAGATCAATACTTCATATTATAGACACGCCATACACTTTTCCATGCACTATGGTGGCACAATAGCAATAGCCAACAGGCCACCCAATTCGCCAAACTGTAATTAAGTCAGACACAACTGAAAAGTTGTATATTGATTTGATGGCAGGCTCTGAGTAGAGCTGGCGAATGGTGGTATGGACTGATCACTATTCCTCCCAGCACCATAGCACCCAACCATGGACAATTGCATTGGTCAACTTATGATTATGACGTAGGGGGGACCAAGCGAAGTCTGGGTGCTGAGTCTACAAAAGAATCCATTGTGTCCTAAAAAGTCAACCTCTGATCACCACTATTGTCATTAATTGTCATAATGGCTATTTCCATTTTTTCTTGGTGCCAAGACTGATAGACCTAGTATAGTTTATTGTCAATTTTAAGTTAATATTTGGTCCCATGGCAGGATCATCATGACACAAGATACTGTGTAATGAGAGGCATTATTGCAAATAATTCACCGAAACCCAAAACCAGCAATATTTTAGGGGGGGTGCCTTTGTGCAACATGTGCCTGTGTACATCACAAGACTAGCACAGGATGATAGAACAACAATGATCATAGGTTCTGTCAGAAGAACTCCTCAACCGAAGAACAAGTGGGGATACAAGATGCAATTGTGTAGGACCACTGGATATTATTTGTGTGAGGGGTGACAACATCAGTGGCACTTGCCATTACCAGTTTGGAGAAGAGAGAAGGGATTTGCCTTCAAAACATGGAACATGAGCATGAGACACATGTCCAAATGAAGGAAGCAATGCCATTGGCAGCATCTATCACTGGCTGTGCCATTATTAGCAATAGTGGAGCCACTGCATAGAAGCAAAAGTAATTTATATTTCGGTTCCAATTTGGTTCCACCGGTACCAAATTGTTCCAATTTCAAATTTTAACAGAGGATGTATTCATAAAATTTTAACAAAAAAATAGTCGCTAATAAATTCCAAAGAAAAAAATTGGAACGATTTGGTACCGATGGAACCAAATTGGTACTGAAATATATGTAATCGAAGCAAAGGGACATTGTAGAAGAGGCAACGGATGAGCAACAAATCATAGGGAATCACACTCATCCCTGAGTGCAATGTTAATATTCTTCGTTCTTCAGGGATATATTAATATTTTAACTTTACTACTAAATTAGACACAATTGTTTTTTTTAAGAATTAAAGAAGCGTGGCAGCATTGAATTTTAAGCAATTCTCTTTGGCTTTGATTGTGTGTGTGTTTTTTTTCATCAAACATATTGATTGTCATTTTGATTCATTGACATATCGCTTTGCTAAATACATCATACACTGTTGATGTTGATTTCTATTTATGTTAATTCAACCTAGAGACGGAAATATTGTTTTTGGATTACTGACAAAAGGACAGTAAAATACAGTAATACAGTAACTGAATAAATTACGGCAGTAATCACAGTATTTTAATCTGAATGGGTCATTTTGGAGGCAGTAAAGTAACAGTAATAATCAGTAATAATCGGTAATAAAATCAGGAATAATCAATAATAGTCAGTATCACTAGCATTTCTTGTTGTTGTATAGTTATATGTACTCATTGTAATTATAGCTACATAAATTTTACCTAACTTATATGCATTATTATATTAGTAATATGCTTTGTTACTTGTTGGGTTATTTTACTGATTCTTATTATTCTTGTTACATCATTGATGGTGCTGTCTCTGGAGTTGGAGTGCACGGGGCACGCGCATGTGTGTGCAACACGTTTGTCACCCATTATGCAGTCACTAGTGTATGACCTCATGATCATGACACAGAATCAGTAACAGTATTTTGGACAGTTTTTGATTACTGATACTGTCACCAATGATATGGGTTACTATCAGAATTACAGTGATTTATAGTAACTTTATAATTAAACGCAGCAGCTCAAGCTTCTTTTCTAACAACATTTAATTCTCTTTTTTATAGTTTTAAAAGTCGAGAGCACAAACCATTTCTCCTAGAAAACTGAATTTTTAAATATTTTTATTTGAAAATGACGTGTTGCAAATAGTAAAAAGTAAATAGGTTTTTAAAATTTGAACTTTTTTTGTTTTAGTGTGAAAACAGTTGGTATGTTTTTTTTGTTTTCTTGGCAGACGGACACACAGACAGGCACACAAACCTTTCACATAACCTTTGCAAGAGAGCTGTTTTTAAAGGGAGCTCAAACTTCTTCGAAGCTTGGATTACTTCTTCGAAGCTTGGATTACTGTCAGTATCAAGTATCAGTAATTCCGTCTCTAGAATTCAACTGGCTCTCGTTGAAATGTCTTGAGGTATAATCTGAACATGCATAACATGGATAATTTTTGTCTGTTGGAAATGAATATAGTTATACTGTGGTGAGAATTGTGTTTTTTTAAGCAAATAACTGAATAAATGCAAACCACATGAACATGATGTGTGATGCTGTGCAAGAGAAGTATTATAAATACATTGAATATTACAAATGAAAAATAGTGAAAGATTCTTCAATTTGCTGAGGTAAATCTTTCAGCACAGTCAATGCATTACATATCTTTTTACTACTACAACAATAATGCATTACATTGTGTGAGAGAAGAAATTGTACTCTAAAAGCAGTTTTTTTCAAAAATACTACTACCATACCTCCTCCACTTGTTTTTTCACAGTAGCACAAAACTGGTTGGCACAAAAAGGATGGAAGTTTCCTCACTCCTTTACTTCTTAACAATATTTGGAACCATAATATTATCTCTGGACAATAGAAACAACCCGAGGAAACTTATTACAAAACACAAATTGTCCAATAAAAATAAAAGGATGTAATAATATCTGCTCCTAATGTTATATTTGCCGATTTTTATGCAACAGAGAAGTCTGCTTTCCAGGTGGAAATTCGACTTTGCAATCCACGTGGAGGTCTAATCGTGCTCTTTTTGCATCGGGATCTTTTGTGAGCAACGACGACCGACGACGCGATGGACGGGGATCTTTTTCCAATTCAACTACTATTATTTTGCCACAACATCTCCTTCCCTCATAAAACAAATGTCCACGACGCACGCTCAAATTAATCTTCATATTATTATTTGACAGGGTCCATTCACAAAACATCTCCACTACCAACCGAAAAGAAGCATGCCGCATCCAACCTTTCCCAAATCTCAGCTAATCCCTGAACAAGGACATAAACAAAAGAGACGAATGTCTCCATCATCGCTGCAGAGGTCGTCGTCATTGACATTCCGACTCCTTGTCTTGTCCATCGCCATCTTTCTACCCTACATCCTCCACACCACTTGCACCACGCCCATTTTTCCCACCGCCCTCGCGAAAGAAATCATAGCTACCAATGAGTGGCAAAGACTTGGCGAAAATGACACCATTCCGGCTGGATTGCATGTCAAGATGGATTTGAGCACGGGTGAGAAATGGGCCAAGATTGCTACATCGGACGACGATGAAAGCGACGAAGGCAAAATGGCTGCTCCGGGAGCGATTAACGCAGAAATCTCGCACGATGGGGCATTGACCATTATTGAAAACAAAGAGGAAGAATCGAATCGAGAAAACACTGGCGCCGATGATGATGATGGCGGTGACGGTCAACCAAACAGAGATTATGTCACCATGCATCGCGTAATGTCATCATTGCCGGCGGAAGAACTAGAAAGATTTGGAGGTCTTCCCAACCTCCCCGATCTTCTTGCCTTGCCTTCCTCTGATGAAAATTCAAAAACAAAACTGACTGCGGCAGAAAAAGAAGCATTCGAGCAAAGGATGGAAATTATTTGGCAACAACGGCAGGAGGAATTGCGTAAATTTGAGGAAGATCATATTGCAAACTTGCCAAAGATTTTACAAGAAAGAATTGCAGTTGTGAAGGAGTATTTGGATGACGTCGAGGGTAGTTTGGAAAGGGTATTGTTGAAGAGGCAGCAACAGGCTCAGGAGGAGCAAAATGATCAAGAGGAACAAAGCTTGGAAACAAAAGATGTTGATGCTCCGGTTATGGCCGATGATATCTTGTCAGCACTCCATGATCTCGAATACCAACTATCCGATGTAGACATGGCACGCGACTTCTACACTTTGGGTGGATGGTCCTATGTTGTTGCACTTCTTTCTGATGAAGTGCATAATGCCCCTCCCCGTGGTGCTGATACCGTCGACAGCAACGCAAACAACAAAGCAACAATAATCATTGCAAATGATGCAAAAGCAAAGGAGACACTAGCAATCATTGATGAAATCCAATCTCTCGCTGCCATGACAATAGGAACGGCAGTGGGGAATTTGGGAGAATTCAGAAAATGGGCTTTGGAAGATGTTTCGCGTGACATTCAGCATCTCCTTAACAAAACAATCGAAGTTTCCCAAGAAGATGAGAGTGGCACACCATTGTCATCAACGTCAGTATCTGCACTTTCTCTTCTCACACATGCGTTTGAGGCGGAATTAAACCTTCGCTCAGAACAGATGAGTGGAATGTCAATGACAGTCCCTTCCAATGTTGATTCTAGATCTCGTGCTACATTCAAACTACGAGCAATTTATGCGCTTGGGTCCATACTTCGTGGGAATCCGCCAGCTCAACAAATGTTTGTCTCTCAACTCCAAGGGCATGAAATGTTGATTCGTGATGCGCTAGGCACCCTATCCAATGTCCGTGGGCCTAGCAGTACTTCAAAATTGGATTACAAATTTGCTTCCAAAGTATTGGCATTGGGAGAAGATATTGTGATGGATGTGTTATTGCATGAAGAAGAGTATGTTACGGTGGATGAATCAACTCCACTGGAGTTGAAAGAAGAGTATACCATCGAGGGAATTTTGACAGCCAATCAATTGGTAGCTGCATTCACAACAGAAAGGTGGTGTGATTTGTCATTACGAATGCTGTCCACGCCTTCAGATATTGTTGGCGATCAAGGAGCAATTGGGATCAAAGAACGGGCTTTGTCTGCAGTAGGGGCATTGGGCCCAAGTTGCCAAGTAATGCATGCCAGTGCTGGGGATGATCATGTCTGGGGAGTTGGAGAAGTTATGAAAGTGCGAAGAGAGTTCAATAGGGAAGGTAGTGGGGATGGATTGGATCCTATCTATAGAAAGGAGTTGTTGGAACTGGTGGATGGTGTTTTAGGGGTGTTGCAACACTAGGAGATTTTTTACTTTTCTTCAGGTATAGACATGCTTCAGGTATAGACATGCTTCAGATATATCATTTTATAGATCACAGTATCATTATTTTTTTACGTGAATGAGTCACTAATTTTGTAGTAATGTTTGACCGCTTGGTTTGACAGACATTATTTCACAAAACAAGTAATCTTTTGAAAAAAATCTGAAGAAGCCTTCTGGCTTCCTTCTTCGGAAATAATTAAATCATTCTTCTCTATGTTGTGAGGCCAATCAAGAACATAATGCAAAAAATCTGTATCGTAGTCAAATGATGGTTTGTATGAACTGAGGTAGGGAAGGGTGTCACCAATGATTCCGGCAATTACTGACATTGCGACAGTGGTGGTTTCGATTGTCAAATGAAAGATGTCGTGTTTTGTAATACGTAACATTAGCATTCAATTTAATATAGGCATTCGTATCGAGCAGTTCTGCAACATTCAATTTATTTTATCACGATAGTCTAGTTATTTACATTTGGTATTCCTATTAACAAACCAACTTGCTTTGAGAATATGTCTGAAACCAAATGACGAATTTCGTCACTTTGTATGCGTATCAGGGAGCAAAGCACCGGAAAAAGAGATTCCTTGTGACGGTCAAATATTTCCTTCTCCATGGCAAGAATTGTCAAAAGTATGTGAACAACAACACCCGCAAAAGATGTGCAGTAAAATGCAACTTGGCCTCCACTTTCACTGGCACTTCTCCAAACATTTGGATCGACTAACACACCATCTTTTTTCTCAGATGCTAGAAACTCAGTCAACACATCCATAATCCTCTTCATTAAGAGAGGTTCGGCAAATGAATTGGCATCCCAAGAGTGGTCGTCATCTTCATCATTTGGGTCATGGCTGTATAGTAGTGACAAAAGAAGTATTTCAGCTTTCGTGGCGCTGGCTTCTTGCGTCAAGAAAAACATTTGACTGCTGCCACGATGTCCTGGTCCGCCAGCAGCACCTTTCAGTGCTGCTTCAACTTCTTCGACGCCATCGCCCCACTGGTCAAAAAATGCCTCCTGAAAGGCGTGAGCCAAGTCTTCATCTTTTCGTGTGTTGCTCGACACACTTCGTGATTTATGCAGTGCATCCATTAAGCATGAAACTTCTTCTTCGCCTGTTAGCATTGCTAACTTCTCTACAAATGTCGAAATGTATTGTTGCAAACAATGTGCAGCAATACATCTTGTCTTAAGAGTAGGAAGCATGCCAAGGTAGTTGTCCCTGGCTTTGTCGCCTCTGTGTTTGCTTGTATGTTGAAGCCCAAGACATGCCAGCTTTGATTCAACAATTTCCTCACAATATTTTTCTTCTAGCTGGATATTTTGAATTAGTGTATCGCTTACATCCTTGCTCAGCATCCTCAACCAGGAGCGTGTTTGTGTCTTTTCAAGCCTTGGACATGCATCTAACACACGCCGGAATATTCTGCACCATTCTTTACATCCAATGCGAATGAGTGCTTCGCATGGTTGCCATTCATCGACATTCACGCTTACTTCATCACCATCATACTCATCATCAGTAACCTTCTCAAAATGAACTTTTTCTTGGGGGTTTCCAACAGACCAGCGCAACAGCTGACTCATTATAACAGGCCACAGCACCTCTCGTCCCTCGTTTCCAAAAGCAAGGAATTGCTCACCTATAAAATCAGACAACATGCCCAAAGCAATAGGAGCTGTTGTGGCGATCCAGCTATCCGGGAATGGTTGCAAGTGGACGATCCTCTTTTCAACATCTTTCTTCTTGAGGCTGTAAGCTTTACTCAGGTTCCCATCACCACCATGCCTAAGATCAGCGAAGCTCGCCTCAACTAATAGTTCTGCTGCTCCAAGAGGTCTGCTGGGAGAGCTTTCATCAGATTGTGCCATAGCTGAAAATTTCGTGAGACCGTCGTCATCACGTGTTGGTGGGAGTGGGAGGGGCTCTCCAAGGAAATCCAGACTAGAAACTGAAGGAGACTCAGATGATATCTGGTTCACAGGGGAGAAGTCACTTTCAGCCCCAATTTGTATAGCTGGAAGTATTACAAAATTGAGGATTGTCAACCACTGTGACACGGAAAACAAGTGACCGTGCCTCAGAAGAATGGCGCGCAGAGCCATAACACTTCCTCGTTGGACCAAGCACCCAACACCTCCACTACTGCTTGGAGCAGATGAACACATTCCAGATGCTAACCCATCAAGAAGAGGTCGCCAAATAGCCATTTCAAGGGATTCTTCATCAGAAAGTCCTTGATAAGTAAAGCCCGGAGCTGACGGGTCGTTGTGTTGAAATCCAGACACAGGCGGCAAGACTCTTTTTTCCGCAATTAAATCAGCATAGCATGCTGTATGACAGAGTGCTCTCATGGACAGACCAATCGGGAGAGGATTTTCGCTAGTCTCTGTCTGAACAAAAGACAACGATGCTCGACATAAACCAACAAAGTCTTCTGCGTTGGCATTTCTTTGGCGCTTTTGTAAGGATGTTAGTTGTGAGTCCTGATCCTCATCTCCGTCTTTGGGTGTGTCCATTTCTTCTGCACTACCTGACAGCCGACAGAGCTCCTCAAGATGCTCATCTAGAAGCCGTTGCAAGATAGCCAATCCTAGCGTTTTGATCTTCACACTCTTATCACTAGAGGACAAAGTTAAAATAGAAAAAAATATTTTCCATCCACTCCGAAGGTTGTGCGCCAAAGAGCGAATTATGTTGTCGACACAACGCAAAACTAACTCCCGGATATCTTCCCTGGAACCAGGATTTTCCATTATGAGCAAAAATGGCTTGAGGAAGAGACGCTGGAAATTAAAATCAGTGAGTTCTGGCTTTTCCAAAAACTTGAAACTAAGCTGACGCAAAGCGTCAATAGCGAACATGCTAACCATGGCATTTTCATTGCATCCAACCTTTGCAAAATGCCGTCCCATGTTTTCCCAGATCTGAGACCATGTCAATCGAGGACGAATGTCCATATTATAGTCAGCAACTTCAACAAGACGCTGTAAAGAGAAAATACGTGGGCCCTCTATTCCATGTCCGGAGCTAGTGATCTTTCCTGGAGTACCTTTTGCTTGAATGGAAGCACTCACCCCACTGATCCCTTTCTTTGTGTCGCCAGATATCTCAGCTTCAGACACAGCAACTAATTGTTCAATGAAATTTACAGCCCCTCGAGCTGACAGTGTGACACTAGATGAAAACACTTTGTCAATGAGAACCTCGTTGACTGCAGCAAGCACAGCTTTGCCATTGTTTTCTTCCATTTCACGAGCTGCCTCTGAAATCTTCGTTAGTTGTGGTGATCCAGTTTGCAGAAATTGGTCTTCTGAATTGAGCCCTGATGCAAACAGATGAAGCCGTCCCAGCTGTGAAATACATTGCAAAATGGGCGCCCAGCTTTCTCCAAGGTACTCCCCGTCAATGATCGCAATGCTGAGGAGAGTTCTGATACACTCAATATTTTTACTTTTCATTTCTTTGATTGAACCAAGTGTTGTGAATTTGGCAAGAGAATTAACAAATGTATTTCTCGCAAGGGACATTCCGCTATGAGATGCAAGACGGATCGAATAAACAAACCCACTGAGGCAAAGAGCAATGCTGGTTTCACTGGTAGATGATTCAAGAACTTGTGAAAGGGTTCCTATTAAAGGGCCCCATGTAACATCAAACATGGGTTTAACAACATCTGCTGGAGACACTGCATCAGTTGACTGCGATTTTTGATTGTTTGGTCTTCTAGAACTGTTACTCTTTGCAGGTCGTTTTCTAAACAATTGTTCTGACGCTGCCATCATCTCCTCTCGTTCTTTGCGGAATTTCTCGCGCTTTCGATCCTCTGCAGTAGATCCAAATGGGCCCTCAAAAACAAATAAAGAGTCAAATAAGTCTCTCGTGCTCTCTTTGCTGACTTTTTCGCGGGCCTCGTCATCTTCTTTCAATGAGAAGGGTTTTTCCTTTATGCGATTAAATATACCAGTTAATACATCCTCAGGCAAATCTCCCCCGTCAACTGAGATGCCCTTGTTATTACGAATAAAAGACTCTAGTGTCATCCGCCTTTCAGGTTTTATGCTGGGGTTGTGAAGATCAGTGTTAAGCATTATCACCGAGAACGCCAAAATAAATGCAGTATCAGCTGATGGAAAGACATCAACATTTTGTCGTGTGAAGCGCTCTGCAAATTTTTCCATTAGTCTGTCAATCTAAAGGGAGAGTAAAAGAATTTATAAGTCAACAATTACAGGAAAGAAGCAATAGAAAAGATCTATTTCGAGCCTCACCTTCTGGGCTTCTCCTGGTAAGCGAAATCCGGAAAGGAACAGTCTAATGGAATCGTCAAATGAAAGTCCCTTAAAATCCATCCTATCAACATAATGGTGCAGTACACGAAGGAAAAAGCCTTTTCCTCCTTTCTCTGGGTCGGCGTCTTTATCTTTGATAAAAGCTGCATCTATTTCTCGTCCAAGCACCTCCCCTATTTGAGTTTTGTCCAACTTTTCAGAATTTTCGAAGAGAAAGCGCGCCATGTCTTGAGCATCAAGCTCGACAAAACCAGTTTCGATGAAAAATAGTAACCCTGACTTTAGCGATAGTGTGAATTTGACCATTCCAATCTCAAAATTTTGTTGTGATGTGCGTTTTTTATCGAACGCATCCACAATTTTCCCAGCAACATTTTCTGGAGAATCATCTTTGTCTGGTGTTGCGTGACCCGAAAACTCACGATTAATTCCACCCGATGATTTCTTCCTCTCAATATTCGTATCTTTCTCTGTAACGTCGATCTTAAGGTTCTGACGAAGCATGGACAGAGATGATGAACCATCATTTTCATCAAATTCATCGTCTCCCCCAGGGAGATCCAGCGATTTCAAGAATGATCGGAGAATGACAACTAGTACCTCAAGCCCCGTACGGCTCAGATCCAAATCCTGGTCTACATCTCTCTTTGCTCCCGTAGATGAGGTCATTGGTGCACAAGCCCGTGCGCTGATTCTAGTCACGTGGTGAACAATATCTTTGTACAGATTCACGGCATCAAAATCACAATCATAGTTGAGGAATAATTGTGTAAGCATTAATGGATCAGCACAAAGCGCCCTAAGTGCCTCAAGCACAAGAACTTTCTGCTCGAATGGAGAATTCGGTGATTCAAGAACACGAAGGAATATGTTTGCCACAAACACCTCGATTTCTGATTTGAGATGGGTCTTAAATTTCCGAACCTGAGCATTAGTCGGACCCAATTGAATTATTTCGACGACGTTCATCAAGAGGACAGAGTTAGAACACGATACGACGTTAGAGGGACAAAAGCAGAAGCAAAAGAACACTCCAAATAATAGTATACGTACCAGCAGCAAAAAGATCTTCAATGACAAATGAGCAACAGCAGTCTGATTTGACATGCAGTTCTTAAGCAAGCTCACACACAAATAACTCTGCACAGCGTACACAAACTTTTCTCCATTTCGGAATGCATCTCCACAATGTTCAAACACAGCAAGGATCAATTCTAAACTCAACACCTTCGAATTCAGCGCTAGTGGATCCACGGCGGAAGCAGACGAGAAGAAATTTACCGCGGAACTAGAACTTCCTAATCCAAGCCCACCCGTCGATGTCACGCCGACATTTTCGTCCCCGGGAAGTGTTTTCGAACTGAGTTTGCATAGCGCACGAAAAAGTAGATAGCTATCGGTATGGTACTGAGATGCAAAAAGTCCAATGGCACTCGAAGGATCGTCAGTTATTCCAGAGGGAGAAGAGGGCATAGTAGTAGTAGTATCAGAGGTCGTCGCGGAAGGAGCAGAACCATTCGTAGCAGCTGTCGTTGCAGTGCCAACAGTATCGTCATCTTCACCACCTCCCCGCATCGGAGCCGCCGCCACCACCACCCTTGCCTTTTCACTCTTGGCTCGCTTACTATTCTCTTCCTCCTCCCGGCTAACAATATCATACGCCTCCATTCGATTAAATACACATTTCAACATATCCACCAAAGTCCTCTTTGCAAGCTCCCTCCCCGCCGCTGTCTTACTAACCAAATACACATGAAACGTCGATCTCACCGCCTGTAACATGGCAGCCTCGTGGACTCCGCACTTGGGACAAGTCATGATGGACAATAATGCTTTCGCCATGCCTCCCTGGACCACTTCGGAGGAAGAGTCGGATGCCCTCGTTATGGATTCAACGACATATCCCAAGAAGGAAAGACCTCCGTCCCTCCCATCATGGCCTGATGATCCCACTGCCAATCCCCCAGATGTGGGTGGAGATGCAACATTCACCACCATCGATGCTGTTGCTGCTGTCGCACGACCAGTGCCACCCTTACCACCAACCTCCCCCTGACTATCCACACGTGTCAAATCCGAAATCTTCCTCTGCTGCTCCAACTTCATCCTCCCTCCCGCGACCCCACTGACATACCTCCCATTGGTCAAGATGGATATGCATTCCAGTGCCAGCTCTGCCATTTTGGGGGATTTGCTTTCGGAGGAAATGACCATGCAGAGTGCGTGGAGGGTGGTGATTACGGCGGGATGCATGGGTTCCATGGCGGCGGCGTCGGGGGATTGGGGTGAGGACTGTTGCTGTTGTTGTTGCTGTTGCTGTTGCTGTTGTGGCTTGTTTTTTTTGACAATGGATTCAAACTTTTTGATTGCTGCCGCCTTTTTTTCTTCGTTGGTTTGCTCCTGCGATGGAATGCCATTTTCTTGTTTGACAGAATGTTCGCCATTGGTATTGGTATTGGTGGTGGAGGTGGCAGTAGTCCCTGTTTCTGCCCCGTCGTTTTCGTCATTGGCATTGGAAGCAGATGCTGCATCGTTTCCTTCCAATTCCGCCTCCGTTCCCCCGGCAGATAATACTTGTTGATGCAATTTGTTCGCTTCTTCTTCATCATGGATATCCGCATCTTGAAGCTCTGAAAGTTCTTTTCCCTCGGCAGCAGCATCCACATTCGTATCCGCAGCAGCAGCCTCAGCCTCAGCATCGCCACCATTCCCATCCCCTTGCTCGCCCTCACTCACAGTAACCTCCCTCTCCAACCTCCTCGCCAACTCCGACATGGCCCGATCCTCCCTCTCAATGCTCCCATCCTCCGCATCTCCATCCGCATCCTCTTCCCCCCCCAACCAACTAGGCACCGCCTCCAACACCCCCTCCATATCCATCCGTTTCGGAGGCCATTCCACATCCTTGAACTCCTCCAATGCCTCGACCGCATCGTCCAATACTCCGCTCAAATCGCGATGCTTGCGAGGATATTTTTGGACTGTTTTGGCGAGGAGGAGGGTTTTGGTGTGGACGACTGTGAGGATGGTGCGGTGTTGGGATCGTTGGTGGGCGTGCGGGTCGGAGGAGGAGTTTGATTGGTTTGATTGGTTTGATGTTGCTGCTGCTGCTGCTGGTTGTGGTGCTGCTGGCTGTGGTGCTTGGGAGGGTGTGGTTGTGGAGGATGACATGGTTGTGGTGGCGGGACGTGAGCGGAAAAAGAGGCTGCTGTCACTTGCTTCAAGGGAGGAAAACATCGGACGATCGATGTGTGTGTGTGCGTGTGTGTGTGCGTGTATTTGATTCTAACGAATAGATGGAAATTATTGGTATCTAATGCTTGCTGTAGCGGCGGGGAATCCTTTCGTGAGCGTTCGTTAGTAGGTAGGTACGCAGAGTGGTTCTAGTTGCCCTTGCCAACGGTCACCATCGTCGCCATGGTCTTCGGATAGATCGATGCCGCAAAAAAATAAAATTGTCTCCTATTAATGTGAATACTTCCTTCGTCTCAAGCAAAACTAATAAATAACCACTGGTTAGGAAAAACCTGGATTCTTTTTTAATGGGACGTAGTACAACTCATGGTTCTCCAAATACAAGAATTACACCTATCCCCACGTCATGGGCATTGTACCTACCTACACAAGAAGATGACATATATGTATATATGGATAACAACAGGATAACAGCCATGCAAATGTAAATGCGTCATCAATTGTGTTGCTCTCTGTGATAATAATAAAGCACAATGACAATGTTCCAATTTTGCCATGAATGAAATCATCTCAGTGTTTCATGTTTAGTTTTTGTGTATGGGTATGATACTAGATTGACCTGGTGGGACTTTAAACGAGGGTCTGTTTTCTACTTCTATGCAATTCCAAGCATCATTTGTAATCACTGACACTGAACTTGTGTAATTATCAGTCCATTGAACACTCAGTGTGTATCACAACACCATCAACAACAAGTTGCATTCCTCATCCATGTTTGCCTCTTCCTTTCAAAAATGCAACTACTACTTTGAGATTGAGACAATTAATATATCCCTCCTCTCTTTGTCATGCTCTGTGTCCCTTGTTGCTTCCTTTCTGCCTGTGTGACCATCGCCATTTTGCTTATACTTATATTTACATTCAGTTCATCCTGCTTTCTCTACTTTTACTAGTAACTAGCTTAGTCAGGAATGTCCCGGACATGTCCCAGACTTGTCCCGGACTTGTCCTGGACATGTCCTATTCCCTGGATTTGGGCATGGACAGGACTTTTT
>JALLAR010000444.1:0-15704 GCA_036939335.1 Conticribra guillardii
GTGTCATATTTGGCTCTCTTTTCTTAAAGTGAGCCAAATATGACACTCTTTAACTCTAGAAATGAGTTAAGTGGACCAAAAAAAAACGCCCCCCAGATAAAAAGGGCGACTTGATGCGAGTATTACTGAAGAGTGCACCCGGCCGTAATAGATAGGAGTACAAAATACAGTTGTTGCGGGTTCAGCGGCCAGGCCGCGGCAACATTTACAACACAACATCATACAATACCAAGAGATCTTATGAAACTTAAAAAGCCCCCGCGCCTGGCCGCTGGCCGGCTGGCCCCCAAAATATCTATAACCTTTAGAGCTCATACAAATCCATAGGATAATATTATGTTTATTATTATAACACATAATTTTGTTATGACAATAAAGGTAATCGTATCTTCAATTTATTATGAGAGAAAATGCATGCTTCAACGCCACTCAATTCCCGCAAAGAGAGAATCTTTTTTATGTTCTCATTATTTTTTCACATAAATTATTTCAGCACGGATACCATTGGTGGGCGTGAGGAAAGGAGGTCGATAGAGAGGCTTGTTGTTGTTGAGAGAGAGAGAAGATGGCGGAAGAAGGTAAAAAGGACACCGCCCCCGTAGACAAGGCTGCCGAGTCTGCCCCTAAGGCTACTGCCGCTCCGGCTGCAAGCACCGCCACACCCGCTGCGGACAAAGCTGGCAGCGACGGCGCTGCTGGTGGATCTGGAACCGGCACCGAAGAAGCATCCGCTGAGGATGGCGAAGAGACTGGTCCGAAGGTTTCCAAGGCCAGTGATAAGAGAGGAGGACGTCGTCATACTCCCTATGGCGCCAAACCCGTCGCCAATGCCAATGGCGAGGCAGAGACATCCAGCCAAAACTGCCGTGTTTACGTGGGCAATCTTTCCTGGAATGTTGGATGGCGTGACCTGAAAGATTTCATGAAATCTGCTGGTGATGTTACCCGCGCGGACGTTCTTCAAAACCACGATGGTCGTTCCAAGGGATGTGGAATTGTCGAGTATTCCACCCCCGAAGCGGCTGCGGAGGCGGTAGAAAGTTTGAACGGTGTTGAATTGATGGGACGTCAAATTTTCGTTCGTGAGGATCGAGAGGCCAATTCTGGCAACAAAGGGTCTGGAGAAGGAGGCGACAACAAGGACAACCAATCCAAACGTGTCTATGTTGGCAATCTTTCCTGGGATGTTGCTTGGCAAGATCTCAAGGATCACATGCGCGATGTTGGGGATGTTAGTTATGCCGAGGTCATGACTGATCATGATGGTCGTTCCAAGGGATGTGGAATTGTTGAGTTTTCCACTGTTGATGGAGCGAAAGAGGCGATTGAAAAGTTGACTGATACAGAGCTCAAGGGAAGGATGATTTTCGTGAGGGAGGACCGTGAGCAGGGCGGGTCTGGATTCCACGGAGGTGGAGGAGGAAGAGGTGATGGTGGTGGAGGAGGTGGAGGTGGAGATGGAGGAGGTTGGACTAACCACCAACCCAACAGGGGTCACCACAATTCGGGTGTGTCAGTGTATGTGGGAAATCTTGCGTACGAGACTAGCTGGCAGGATCTGAAGGATCACATGCGTGCTGCTGGAAATGTCGATAAGGTACGCAACTGATCATTATTTGTTCGACAACAATTGTATCTTTCGGGGACTCTCCCAACCAAATCTCTGATGTAATTCATCATTTTACAATTCCATCCTCAGGCTGACATTCTCAAAGGAAACGATGGTCGCTCCAAAGGCTGCGGCATCGTTCTTTACCAGAGACCGCAAGAAGCAGCCCGTGCCATCCGCGAACTCCAAAACTCCGAACTTAATGGACGCCCTATCTTCGTCCGTGAAGATCGCGAACAAGGTGGAGGACACGGTGGACACCACCGCCATGGAGGACACCAAAATAATCGCAGCAACCCTGGATTCATGCATGGTCAACCCGCTGAAGAGGGATGCCAACTCTTCGTTGGCAATCTCTCCTGGGAAACAGGATGGAGGGATCTCAAAGATCATTTCCGCCAGTGCGGGGAAGTGGATCGCGCAGAGGTTGCGGAAGGAAGTGATGGAAGGAAGAGGGGATTTGGTTTGGTGAGGTTCCACCGTGCTCAAGATGCTCAGGCTGCAATCCAGAAGTTGAACGGTGAAGACTTGATGGGTAGGCCCATTGAGGTCAGGATTGACAACAAAGTCTAAATGATTCAACTTTCGCGAGAATGGAATTTCTAGCTTTGTTTTGAAGACGTCAAGTCTCTTGCCTGTTGTGTGGACTGTTCCCAATCAACTCGTCAAGGTTTTATCATCGTCGTGTCATAGGAGAGGAGCTGTTGTCGGAAGAGGGACGAATAGTGCTCTGAATATCCACTAGGAGGATTTCAAGAGCATCTTTCATTGTGCAATGGATACTCCCGCGGTCATATTGGCTGATCAATTATTATTACATCATTATAAACAGAAAAATTCATTTGTGATCTCGCATGGGGTGTAGCAGTACATAGTCTGATTACAACTTTCATACCATACCTAAAAAAGATCCACTACATATGTTGACCACTTTTTTCCGCCCCGCCAAGGAAGTGATGATTGCTGCGTACTAGACTTTGAAGTAAAAATGCCAACATTATTTTCGCAAAAATATTTATTTAGGAACATTATCACTGTGAACACAAGTGAAAGTATGCCTAAAAGTCAGAAATCAAAATTATTGACAGACTACAAGAATGAAATTGGCTTAACCTGATGAAAAAAGACCACTGCAAGTATTTCATAATAAATTCCGATCACAACAGAAGCGCAGAAACCTTGCAAGGTTGGTGTCCCACCAAGAACCATGGCAAGTTTCTCCTGTACCCCATGTGATGAATGGCAATACCAAAGGAGAATAATCATTGAAATTTGAACCGTACTTGCTTTTCAAAGTAATGGGCAAAATAGAAAATCTTACTGCTCATAGCAATCCATTACAAGTATCTATTGGTTGCTGTCTCAGAAGACTATTTGAGTTTGTACGGGGAAAATGAAATTTAATTAGAAATTCATTAATATGGTGCAGTGTGAGTTTTTTCCTTAGTACTTCGTGCGCACAACCTTTACAAATTCCTATTAATAAATAGATATCATAGGTACTTAAAAGTTATTTAGTTATTATATACCTGTGTGTACTACTAGCGGTTAATTTGAAAGACGTTGGTGTCTTCGTAAAATAATATAAAATTGAAATTTCATCGAAGAGCATTGTTCAAAATGGTAGCCACCGCCTCCATCAAAATGGACGAGCTCCTCGCCACATGGCTTGGCAGTGACACCATTTACGAAAATGTCTTGCGGATCATTGAGACGCAAAAGGCCGAGTCCTCGTCAGCCGCGGCCGGCAATGCCGCTGCTGTCGGAAAGGATGGCGCGACCCCGCCGCCACCTGGGGCGGGAGCGGGAAATAGACCCCCCCTGAGTCCCAAAGTATCTTGCCCATCCAAAGCTCTCAAAAAGAAATTGGAAATTCCGCCCTTTTTCCGTATTCCCGACAAAGGTGGCAAACTGAACAATAACAACAATGCCAACAGCACTAGTGAGGAAAATCCACAGCTCCCGCCTCAGCCTCCGAAGAGGAGATTAAGCAGCTCGTTTTCCAGTGATCAGACTTGGGACGGAATTTATTCAGCTCTTGGCAATACAAATTTGGATACTAATTCGGAAGATAATAAAAACATTCAGGAAAGGGATGACGATCGAGATAGTGTCGCCACTGATAGGACTGATCCCACTGCTGCAACCGGACAAGCTACCAAACCATGCATTGCGATTCAGGCGCAAAACCTATTCCTAGAATTAGGCATCCTCCCCGAACTTGTTTCTTCGTCCTCCGACGTCAATTTAAACCCCGCAAATCCAGCACATGTCCGACAAATCCTTTCAAATCATTTTCAAAATGATATTTATCACCAAACCCATCAAGATATGAGATACATCCCACTGGAAAGATTTGAAAAAATCACAAAGGAATTATGCAACTTTCCTACATTTTCTCATAAACCACTGTATGAAAGAATATTATTGCTTTGGGAGAACTATCTAAAGAGTGAGAATTTTTTTAATGATTTGAGAGAATACAATGCAAATCCCGATGCATTCACCAATTCAAAATCCAGTGCAATGATTATTGGAGGACAACCACAACAACAACAACCAAAGCCACCGATCAAACTGAAAGGCCGGATTCTAACAACGCCCCCACCAGTCATTACTTTTGGCATGTTTCACTACTTTTGGAGTACGGAAATGGCACCATATGACATGAATGAACGATTTTTTAGATTATTGAAACAGCCGGACAAAGAATACATTTCAAGGGACGATTTCTTTCCTTATATTAAGGAATTGTTGAACGATCATCCGGTAAGTTACAGGTCTTTTTGTTCATTTTTCATCGTATAGTGTGTAGTGTGTGATACTTCTTTGGTTGATGTTTTGGCTCAAGGATTGGAGATGATAGTTTTGGAAAATCACGACAAATGTGATTTTGGGGACAATCATATTTATGACATTTTTCTAAAAACCGTGTGCTCACAAAGATAATTCCAAATACACCCCTTTCTTTCTATTTTTTTTTGTCAATAAAACAACTGTCTCCTAAAACACACACAAAATGCACCAACATAATACAGGGACTTGAGTTCCTATCCAACCATGCAGAATTCCAAGATAAGTACGCAGTGACCGTCATCACGCGAATATTCTACTCGGTCAACCTCTGCCACTCCGGCCGCATCACCTCCCGCCAAATCCGCAAATCCAACCTCCTCTCTGTCTTTCAACAAGTAGACGAAGAAGAAGATATTAACAAAGTTACCAAATACTTTTCTTACGAGCACTTTTATGTGTTGTATTGCCGATTTTGGGAATTGGATAATGATCGTGATTATAGAATCACTCGCGAGGATTTGTTAAAGTATGGTGAGCATAGTTTGAGTCATATGATTGTTGATCGGATATTTGATGCAGCTCCCCGGCCATTCGAAGGGAATGATCCTGCCACCCTAGATGAAAACGGAAATGCGGTTCCGAAGGTCTCGAGAGAATTTCTCAGCTATGAAGATTTCATTTTCTTTATGTTGAGTGAGGAAGACAAAGCAAATGAATTTTCTGTTCGATATTGGTTTCAGTGCGTTGATGTCGATGGAGATGACAAGCTCAACAACATGGAAATGCGATCCTTCTACGCGGTGCAATTGCATAGAATGCAATGTATGGGGCACGAAGTTGTCCCCTTTGAAGACATGTTGTGTCAGATGATGGATATGATCAAACCTGCTAATGCAGAGCATTTGGTGGTGGAAGACTTTTTACAACCACATTGTTCTCAAGTTTCGGGGGCACTGTACGATGCATTATTTAATGTCAACAAGTATGTCATGTTTGAACAACGAGATCCGTTTTTGGAGAGGCAGAAGCGCGAAGATGAGTTTGAGACAGACTGGGACAGATTTGCATGCATCGATTATAATCGATTGCCGATGGAGGAGGAAGCGCGGGAAGAGGAGGCTATGGAGATTGACTGGGTGACTGGGGATGAGGAGGAGGAAGACGGGGATGAGTATAATTCTTTGGGATTGAGTGGATCAAGTGAGGCGCCTTTTTAATGCTATTATGATTTGAGACGATGGGGCTTGTGACATTTTTTTGTAGACGATAATAGTGATAAAACTAAATGGAACTGTAGTTAAAATGAAAGTTTAATTTTGATTGAGAAAAACTACGATAAGGGACCAATGTTACTAATTTTTTCTTTTTTGAATAGTTTGTGTTGTTGATTTTGAATATGTAATGGTCTGGTCACAGTAAAACTTTCGTGATTAGAATCATGCAAGTAAACACAGGAACAAGATGCATTGTGGCGGAACACACCATTTCAGGAGTGGCGTATCATTGCTTTGAAATTGAAGATATTCTAAGATGTTGAGCATGTGTTGCTGAAAAGGGGCTGGTCATTAATAAGCCACCTTTATTGGCTATTTGATTTAATTGATGTGGTTGCGGACGGTGTCCATTTTTATTGTAACAATGGTGGAGCGTTCAGACACGTTTGATATCTTCTCTACTCTTTGCGACCTCATAAAGTTATAACATCGCTGCAGGACTATTTTCTTCTTGCTAACTATTGTCACTCTCCGTCACGTAGATGCACACCGTGACCCCATATTTTAGTAGAAAGAGATTGAACTCTTACCTCCTGGCGGTTGCGTCACCCTTGATGAAGGGCGATCAGTTATCACATTCCCACTATTCATTCGGCTCCCCGACGCATACTGATTGCTTGAGACAGGGCCGCCGTCATCGTGACATGAGATCTTCCTCTTTGTCCCAGTTTCCACATGTGTGGTGCTAGAGTGATTTGGAGCCGATTTCCCTACCACTTTCATCAATTCTTCTTTTTCCTTTTCGGAATTTGCAACTTCTTGTATAGACAATGCCATGATTGGAGAAAGAGAGGTAATAAAGGGGCAAATAATTGAGATGGTTTTTCATTCAAGGAAAACATGCGATATTGTGTGTGCTCCATGATGTTTCGTACTGTTTCACGTATAGCAATGATCAATGCACTTTAGTTCAAAACCACATGGTGCAATTGATCATAGTTTGGTCAGAATCTTTACTGCATTTTATTCCTTACTCTTTGGCGAATCCCAACCTAGATTAACTGACGATTTGCCTCCTGGTTCTGCGGTAACTCGTGAAGATGTTTTCGAACCTTCCATGAAGTAGTTTTGGTTTTCATTCATTCCGTACGACATGTTGACTGCAATAGTAAGTAAGTAAAACTATTTGTGTGTGGTTGCAGATGAAACGAAATGAGAGTTCAAGTTCAAAGTCGTCTGAATTCAAAAATTGTTTGCGCTCTCCGATCGTTTTAAAATTCAATTTGAAACAGTGAGCAACAACATAAACTCGGTAAATTTGGGCGTAAAAACCACGAAGTCCGCAACTAACTAGTATCCGTGATCACAATCCAAATGCAAATCAGTTGAAAACAATCACTGCATATTCTCACAAGTAAGCATTATTCACTGATTTTGTCATCTAGATAGCATCCTTAATCCAAAAGCATCACACTAAGGCGTGGTTAAGCAAATTGAACATGATACATCTACTAATGATCTGTGACGTATGAGTGTGGTTCATTCTTGTCATTTGGACCGGCATCAAATAGAACCGAATATCAACAATGTAATTCTCAAAGCATCACAATAATACTGCGAAATACACACGAGTTCGAGGCCAGATGTTCTCCTTGAAAGTTATGCTACACATGATATGTTGATTGTTCTTCGTTGGCATATTGTGAAGAAAACTCTATAAGAAACGAATGCTACGCAGAAGAGCGACGACTAATGCATAAACGTATTTAGGGTTTAGGGCAGAATTTTTTGCTTTTAAGTTTAAGCATTTTCAAGTAAATGCTACTAACAATCTTGATACATAAAAATGAGCATTGGCGTTTGATCTTTTTTCTCGCACAATGATGAGCCAAGAACTCCAACACAACACAAATACAAACATCGTGCATGACGAAGCTTGCCTTAACCGTAGCATATTTTCTCCGATTCGCTATCGCAAGGATACCAATCCAATAACCAAACAAATATTTTCAAGTATAACACTACCTCGTCCAGAAAAGCAAAAATTGCAACCACAGTAGCGCATTCCGCATTGCAATTCATCTCCGCGATCAGATTCATGAGCACGCTCCATCCTCTCCTCGATCACCAGATCAAGACATCCAGGTTGTTGACGCACTTTCATCTGACTGTTTAGAGGGTGCATGTAGGGTCATTTTTTGGGACAGTCGTTGGACTAAGAGCTTATCCATCGACCATTGCATGTTTCTTCGCAATCCTCTTGGAAATAATGGCATCTTGGTTGATTTGTGTATATATCATTCGAGCAGGAATCAGTGACATCGTCAAATGCGCAACATTCCGTTTTGACATGATAAAATCCAAACCAAACAGGACTCTCGGGTGGTGAGCTGACGCTGCCTCCTCTGATGTGCGCGCCAGATGCTGATGGCACGATAATTGCAGTGGCGGCTAAGTGCAAAAGCAGGGAGCAGCGGCCGATGGCAGAAAGGATCATTGTTTGATTGTACTTGTCGTAGAAACTGTTTCGCTTTTCGGGGTCTTTGTTTTATAACGCTTTTTGTGGAAGCAAATGTTGACTTTGATATATTTTGTTTTATGACATGATCGAGACGCCGGAGAAAAGTGAATGCTGGAGCGAAAAAAGAATCTAATCGTAGTCTTCTATCCTTGTGAGACGAAAACGCGCTGCGGGGTCACGTCGATTCCCGGTGAAACGCAAGTCATCAATCCCACGATACATTGTCATTGGTTTATGAGTTTCCGGGATCGGAAAGGCTGTGGTAAGAATCACTCTGCGAAAACTAAGAGTCCCGGGAGCCGATAGCGGTGGTAATGCAACTGTTATTAATGAAACGCAGGTCTTTGGAACCGAAAGAGGCTGTGATAAAATTGGTATGTTATTGGAAATTGGTATGAGTGCCTTGCTTGCTTTGCAGTCGCGTGTAGCGTGTAGCTGCGTGTAAGGTGTACTACCATGAGCCTTGCAACAGGCAACAGTTATTATCGTTGTAAACGTATAAGTAATCATAAAACGTACTAGATTTTTAAACTTCATCCGTAAGTGAACCATGACGAGAAATCGAATATGTGATTGGTATGTTTCCATAATTTATTTCTTCTATCCGCTTGCTTCAGAGATCCCAGTGTTGTTTGATTCTTGAGAAGTATTTTTGAAACCATAGATACATATATTTTTCATTGTGTACCCTGAAATCAAAACTTTACGCAAAGTATACCAGGACATTGGATTAAATACGTGTTTAATATGTTTTCAACCACAATTACAAACCTCTTGAGAGACTTCTTGAGAACCCTTCGTTCTGTTATTTTTTTTGATATGTGCAACAATCAAGGCACATGCGTACCACACACAGACGCTTCAAACCTGAAAATAAATGCCAGTAGAAGACAACATGATCTTTAAAGAACACATTGTTCTCACAATAAATCTGCAATGAATCGTATTTTGTTTGATACTTTTTTTGCAACAAGGCATGATCATCTATGCACATGTGACTGAAAACTTGAATGCATCCGACTCGCACAACAGCCGTCCCATAATATTTGATGGTGTGATTGATGACTTGTATTGCAATAATAGTAAATCCCTCTATTTTTTACATTGGATACGGCGAAGGCTCGTGCTTCGGCTTCGATTCGCAACAGCCTCTCCAGTTCTCAAGACTTGTCTTTCCTTAATTAATAACGGTTGGATCGCCATTACCATTTCCAAAGAATTGCGACTCCCAGGACCTTAGACCTTACATGTTCTCACGGAAAAGTACAAAACCAGGCACACTATACGTTTCTATTTCAAATTGCCACAGCCTTTACGACTCTGGAGTCATTGACAACAGGTTGTGGGATTGATGACTTGCGTTTCTCATGGAATCGACACGACACAAAATCTCCGCGTTTTCAACTCACAAGGATAGAAGACTATCTCAAGATCACGATTTGATGCATTTTTCGCTCGAGTACTACTCCAGATATCGAATATCCCGATCATGTCATAAAAGAACAAAACAATTTAACTCAAAATTTGCTTCTACAAAAATCATCATAAAACAAAGATCCCGAAAAGCGAAACAATTTCTACGACAAGTACAATCAAACCATGATCCTTTCTACCATCGGCCGCTATTCCCTGCTTTTGCAGTTGGCTACCACTGCAATTGTTGTGCCAGCAGCATCTGGCGCACGCATCAGAAGAATGAGTTTCAGCTCATCAAACGAGGATATGGTTAGCGTTTGGATGGCAGTTCCTGTCAAAACTGATGGGTGTTGTGTATTTGACGGTGCCACTGATTCCTGCCCGGATGATATTTATGCTGATCAACCAAGGTGCCATTTTTTCAGAGACGAGTGTGAGGGAACGTGTGAAGGGGAATGGATGAGCGCAAACGAGACCGCTCCTAGTCCAACGACTTCCCCAACCAATGGCTCTCAAGTCACATCACCAACACGGCAACCAACTACACTGCCCAGTAGTGTTCCCACTCAATGGCCTACATCTAATCCTACACCAAATCCAACTTCAAATCCTACATCAAAACCTACGCCAAAACCTTCGTCAAAGCCTACTTTCGTTCCTACTTCAAATCCTACGCTCAAACCTACTTCGAATCCTACGTTCAAACCTTCGTCAAAGCCTACTTCAAATCCTACGCCCAATCCTACATCAAATCCTACGTCTAAACCTTCGTCCAATCCTACATCAAATCCTACTTCAAACCCTACTTCGAGTCCTACTTTCAAACCTTCGTCCAAGCCTACGTCAAATCCAACTTCAAGTCCTACGTCTAAACCGTCGTCCAATCCAACATCCCAACCTTCGTCAAAACCTACGAATTCTAAGGCCCGTAAAAACTTACAATGAGCATGTACTTTATTTGGGTGCATTATTTCCCTTCTGAGTGGCAAAATGAGGTAATTCGTGTTCTTGATTTCATGCGAAAGGAATTGCGTGGTTTAGGGCAAGCTTTTTCGAGTCGAAACTGCGCATGTATAATGTTGCTGAATTGTGCAAGAAAAAGATCAAACATTATTGCCAAATTTGTGTAGAATCTGCCTTAACATTTAACCAGAGACTCTTCCAACATTTTATTGCGAATTTAAATTTACGTCTACAGACATGCGTTATTTTGAGGCCCCTTGTTCCTTCTATTCAATGTTATTGTCAAGATATTTGTGGCATGACATTAGAAATGTCTAGAGCAGTGAAATATTTTAAATGAAAGTATTGAATCACTGCTAATACAACAATATCATGATTGCAAGCAATGTAACACAACATGATAACATCATTGAGAGCATATGTGCTGCATACTTTTGCATGTGTTGGTTGATGATGGGTATTCTTTCAGCACCAGGTCTACACCCGCAGAATTTGATTACATTCGTATTTTAACATACTTCACAAAAGTCTGGGATACTCGTTTCGGCCACTTCGTTTGTCCGGCAGAGTAGCTGAGATCAGATGTATGGTGGAAAATGGAATGAATAGGAAAATTTAAGCGTCACTATCTCTACATTAATTTTATGGGAATACACTGTATTTAATTTTGTTGTCCAGATCAGTTCAGGAGTTTGTCTAATGCATTAGCTGATGATATCCATTGGGTTTGAGTAAAATCTCATCATTTGGGTTGCAATTCATACACACTCTCGTTGAATATAATATCGTACCACCATTGTTTTGCTCTTGAAAGCAAATACAATTGTCGTGTTTACATAAATTCCATGTCTTGATTTGTCAAACGCTCAGCTGCTTTCATCATTCTATGTTTCGCGTCTGCTGGAGTGGACGTTTTCATCTTTTTGTTTGAGGGTTTTGCCATTCTAGTTTCTCCAAGAGCATCTCCTAGCAAACTCATATTACGCTCATTTTCTGTGTCCTCTGTGGTCATAACACTTTTGTCTTCATTTTTCGTGGCACCAAATGCTAGTCGTGAATTGCGTTTCTCTCCCTTCGATTCTTTTGACGAAGATGCCTCTTTTCCCTTGCTGTTCTCATGTCTGCTGCTGTTGTTACTATTCCCCTTCGAAACCATTTTCGGTGTTTCTTTTAGCGCCAGAGAACGTGCTATGTGCCCCAAATGCAATGCCCTTGCATTGAAAATATGCCGCACGGCCTTTTCTTTCGCAGGATATGCGCGCACAAATGCCGAAAACGCAAGACGTGCTCCTTCCAGCAAGGGTCCCACTGCATCTCTCTTTGATTTCCTTCTTTGCTTTGGATCTTTAACCATCTTTTCTACAGCAGCTTTGTAATCTGTATCATTTTGAATGACACATTGCTCGAGTCGATTTTGTATTGCCACGGTGAATGCTTCTCCGTTTCCATCCGAGTATTTACTCCCTGGTGCTTTTGCTTCTCCTTCTTGAGTCACGCCTTGACACAACACTGCCGCTGAGTTTAAAGTTGACGATAAAGATAGAGCACTGATTTCTTTCATACCTCTCAATTGTAACACTTCTATGTATTGCCTCTCTGATGGAAGAAGGAATAGTAGGGCATGGCCTGCTTGCCCAGCCCTAGCAGATCTTCCTGCTCGGTGAACGTAATCTTTTGTTTCGCATGGAGGATCGTATTGGACAATCCAGTCAAGTGAAGGAAAATTGAGACCTCTTGCGGCAACGTCGGTTGCAAGTAGTATTGCTGAGTGGTGTTTTGAAGATTTTTGTTTGTTACTGTCTCCAGAAAAGTCTTTCATGATGGACATTCGTTGAGAATGAGGGATGTCTCCATGCAGTTTGTAAATAGGGCAATGCTTCCCGAAAATACCTTTGCTATCCTTAGACTCAGTGTCGTTATTTTCATCTATTGGCAAGATTGACTCCATTGCTGTAAATAATGCATGGTGATAATCAACGCTGTCACATGTGGCAAGGAATACTACAGTTCTCTCTCCCTTTGATGCACGAGCAGCAAGAAACGCGACCAAAGAAGACAGACGGAGTTTGGCGCTCACCATCATGTACAATTGAGCTAGTTGATGTGGAGCTGAATTGTCCAATTCATGATGAGTTTCCGCTGGGGACGAGACATCCTTTTCCAATGATGATTGGCCATCAGATTTGAGTGTTTCCTTTGAAGTCCTCTCAACCTTCCCATGACCCCGCGCCCACATCCATCCTTCCCCTCCCAACACAGTTTTTGCCAACCCTTCCAACTCCCCATTCACCGTTGCTGATACTAGCACCGCCCTCCACGAAACTCCGTCCCTCCTCGGACCAGCACCTGGTTGATTCGACCTCAAATGCTGAACAATCTGCTCCACTTGCCCTCCCAGTCCCGCATCCAACAATCGATCTGCCTCATCCAACACCAGCCACTCCAATTTTCCCTTGAGAGCTGACAATAAACTTTCCGTCTTGCATACATGATCCAACAACCGACCAGGTGTGGCAATCAGTATCGAAATACCCTTGCGCAGACGCGCCTTTTCGGATTTGCGCTTTTCTCCTCCTGAAAAACATCCGGGTACAATCCAGGGGAAGGATTTGGAGCACAGGTTGGTGGCGATGGAGTAGGTTTGTGTGGCGAGTTCGCGGGTGGGTGTGAGGATGATGGCGCGGGTCCCTCCTAGTTGGCGGTCTACCTTTTTGAGGGCTTGGGTGCGATGGTCTACTGCCAAGTGCTGTATAGATGATGATTAATGGGAGAGTGAGCAATGTGAATAATGAGAAATGATGCTTATAGAAGAATCGCAAAATTGAATGTGGATTATAGACCTGCAAAATATGACATGTCCATCACGCACCTGGAGAATTGGAAGAAGATACGCCAATGTCTTTCCACTCCCCGTCTCACTCTGAATAAACAAATTCTCCTCCATTTTTCCCATCATATTTTTCTTCCTCTTGGTTTGGTTCCCTCCACTCCCATTACCATCGCGAAGCAAGGACGAAATTGCACGACATTGGACATTGGTAGGTTGACTCAATTGAAAATACCCCGTGGAAGAGGTCAGTGTGGAAACGAGATTGGGATGAAGGCCCAGTTTCTGGAATGGGCCATCCTTTGGAATATCATTCCCATCTTTGTCCACAGAATCGTTCTTTCTACCCGTTTCGTCACTACTGTTCGTACCGGCATTGTCTGCAATGTTCGCACCATGTCCATTATTGTCGTCACCACCATCATCATCATTATCATCATCCCCCATTGAAAAGATGTGATTTGATGCCAAACTGGGTTTAATCTTGTTAGAAGCTCGTTCAGACCGATCCATATCACGTGGTCGCGCATGGAATTCAGATAGATAACGAGATTTTTGTTCTTCGGTGATGGGTATTTGAGGCTTTAATTGTTTTAATATGCATAATGACATTAAATTATCGTGTGTATGGAGGCGTGAGGAATCAATGAAGCATGAAAATATAAAATTGTTAGTTTGTAGTAAGTAGCAACAGGATGAATATTTATGCCGAATAATATTTAATCACCACAATTAGACCATAAATAAAGAACTGGGATGAGAGTATTATCAAAATGACAACAGAGAACTTACCCTATATCTACGAGACAACGTTTCCTCAGATAAATTATCAAGAGTCGATGGCGCAATTGATGGTTGTGCTGGAGCCGAAGACTTGTTTACTTCGTGTTCATCGTTTGATTCTTTGGGTCTGATTGCAGTAATCATCCCATCAGTGTTCTCGCTCTTGGTAGTAGAATTATTTTCAGCGGAAGTATCCAATTTGTCAGAATTAGGTGTTACGACAGAAGTTGTTGTACTTTCTTTCTCGTCATTTACAGAAATGTTAGTGGATGGTTTGTCGTCCTGTGAGTTTGTCGCATCCGTTGCTTTAGGTGCGTCGTTGTTGTTAGATTTGACTTCTGTTGTCGGTTCTTTCAATACCGACGCGGACGCATCCTTCGGTGCGTCTACACTCGCGGCGGTGGCTGTGGTAGCTGATACCGCATCCGCACCACCACTCTCCTCCGTCTTGGCAAGCTTTGCCAACCGTCCCTTCTCTCGGCGACGATCATACTTTGTTTTTCGTTTGTTCTTTTTTCCTCCACCACCTCCACCACCTGCTTGACCATTGGTATTTTCGCCGCCAAATCCAGCGAGATCCGTGGAGGATGGATCATTGAAGACGAGGTTGAGACCTACATCGTCGTATTCGGGTGCTGCCGTCATGGTGGATGGTGTTATGTTATAATATGATTCGGCGATGGCGGCGTATCAAGGGACTGTGTCGTGACAATCAACAAAGAACATAATAATAATACCCTCTCTCTCTCTCTCTAGAGAGAGAGAGAGAGAAGATTTTTTGTGGCGGGATGTCTGAAACAGGAAACAGAGCAAAAAGGAATGGTTGGATGGAACATTATGGAATCTTGAAAAAATATTATACATTTTGGTGATACTATTCTACGTAAATAAATATCGTTCTCGTTAGTTGCGATTCCTTCGGTTACAGAGAGGATAGGTACAATAGGTAGTACTATCTACCACACTCTGAGCGATTCTATCGAGCCCTGCAATCATCAATTTTCATGTTGTTTTGTGTATCATGCTCACACATGTTTGTCATCTTTTGCTGGAGTATTGTTTATATCAACTTACATCTCACTTATCATGATCTTGGGCAAGCAAAGCATATAATATATGCGAGACTGGCGTAGTTTGCATCACTTTCTAGTATTGCTTTTTCCATCATTGAGTTCATCAATTACAATTATTTAATAACCCATTGATTAAAATTAAATGCAACAAATACGTTTCTAGATCTAGCTCTAATGATGAAAAGTTATTTTGTCATTGAGTAAAAGGGGTTTAATAGCAAGTTTTTCTCAATAAACAAAAACTTTGTGATGTATGGGTTTGGGTATTGCTATTGATTTTATGTACACAAGACAATTTTGGTTTTACTCTGTGAATGTACTTTACAAACACTCTACTATTACAGTGTTCTCATACATTGAAGGACGTAGTGGCAACACTGGGTAAATTGTTTGATCATTGCTGTGAAGATGGTTCTCCAGTTAAAATCAAAAAGGTGGATGGGCTGATTTTCAAATCAATTTCTGATACCAACCCAAGTGCAAATTAGAAAGAAAAAGAACA
>JALLAR010000445.1:0-15698 GCA_036939335.1 Conticribra guillardii
TCCAAATTGTATAGTACGTAAAGGAGTACTTTCTGACCTAGTTGGGGCTCTTGTGACTACGATAATATGGTAGTACCCTTGTTAGGAAACTTCTTTTCACTACGCTGCGGTTATTATTCTCGAAAATGTAACGTTTAGGTTGAAAAACGCATTTTCTATTCATTTATGCTGGTTCAAAATTTCGTTCCGAGACATATTAATATTGTGGTATGGTATGTATGATGTACACAATACTACAGAAAAACTACTTAGGAGTTTGACTGACATAAAAAAAATTCGACGAGCGAACCTATCGTACGCGATGATGGCACCAACCTGCACGAACACACAGAATGAAGATGGAATGAACGTCCTCTCATAGAATAGGTTGGTTTCGTCGCGGTATATTTCCCGCCATTATCAACATATTGGTTTCATTCGGCACTATTGTAAAGACGACTGCAAAGTGCATGAATCGTGAGATTAATTATTTCTCACGGAAGATTGGAGAGTGGAGGTGGAGAGTAGTCAGATCTAGCAAAGGAGCCATTTCAGTATAATGCTGAAATTGCTCTTCTGTACGATATTGGTCATTTCGTCTAACGGTAAGTCTACTCCTTCACTACTGCTAGTCGATAATGTGTCCGTCAGTGTTTCGTGCCAAATTTACAAGTGCTAACATGCCCATCATTATCGTTCATAAAAAACGACGAATATTTTTATGTCGAAAAGGCGAAACGTACACTATCTCTGTGGTGAGTGGTTTGTTTGTTTGCTTCGACGGAATCGGCCAAAGCAGAGTCAGAGCAGAACCCGACCTAATATCTAAACTTGTCCCACTGAATCGCATATTTTCGTTACTATTTTTTTATTTCTGCAATAGGATGATATGGAGGGTTCTGCATCAGGAAGGAGGCTAACAAATGATAGAAGGCCAACACGCTCTCCTACAATTAAACCGGCAGATGTTGCTACAAAGGTTCGGAGCACACTCGATAACCAGATTATTTGTGGGTACCAAGGTTGGTACAGCTATCCTGGTGATGGGGCTCCTGTGAATAAATGGAAACATTGGTTTTCAGGCGCAACTGATCCCATAGCAGAAAATTTGCATGTTGACATGTTGCCATATACGGGAGAGTACGACGAAGCTGATCTAAGAGAAACAAACATTCAAATGAAAGATGGCAGTAAGGCGAAACTGTACAGTGCCGCAAAGCCAAACATTGTTAAAAAACATTTCGAATGGATGAAAGAATATGGCATAGCAGGAGTTTTTCATATGCGGTTTATGGAGGGGATTCACAATGAAAAAAATTGTGAGTGGAAGAACATGGTGTTGAGAAATGTAAAGAAAGCAGCAGCCGAAACTGGACGCATATTTGCTGTCTCGTATAATATTGCTGGCGCATCTCTTGACGAGAATGTCCTCGAACATTTGAAGGAAGACTGGAAAATGCTCGTGGACACTGAAAAAATCACGCAACATGGCCGTTATATCCGCCATGGTGTCAATAGGTTGCCTGTATTGAGAATCTACGGAATTGGATTCAAAACTGTCAATATTGCCGATACGTCTAAATTGGCAGAGCTCATAGACTTTTTCAAAAATGCCCCAGAAGAGAGGTACAGAGTATTTCTAGTGGGCGGCGTCCCCAGTCGATGGCATGACCTTACACACGATTCCCGTGAAGAAGCATCATGGAGAGGTACGATACTGGCTTTTTTGAATACTGACATTATCATTATTATTATTTTCGAAATACAATCCATTGAATTGTCATCTCACCACCACATTATCAACCACTCACTCACTTCAATGTCAACGAATGGAAGATATTTATGAATCCCTTGATGCAATACATCCGTGGCATGTCGGTCGTTGGGAAACGATAGACGGCTTTGAGCAATATTACAAACACGTTGTTTCAAGGGATGCTAACCATTGCGAAAATAAAGGCATTCTTTATATGCCAACTATGTGGCCTGGATTCTCTTGGCACAACCTTAACAAGCGAAAGAGGACCCCGGTGCCTCCAGTTAATTCTATTCCAAGATTGGGCGGGAGATTTATGTGGAGCCAGGCATACAGGTTTGCGGCTGACTGGAATATCAAGACTATTTGGATGGCCCAGTTTGACGAGGTCGACGAGGGCACCGCAATATTCAAAGTAGCTCAAACCGATAGCGAACTTCCAGCAGAGGGAAATTATCTAACGCTAGATGTAGATGGAGAGTCACTACCCCGAGACTGGTACCTTCGATTGTGCGGTGAAGCACAGAAAATGTTAGATGGAAGGATTCCTTTGACTAGTGAGATTCCAATCAACAATAGCAAGGAGAAGGAGGATGCAAATAATGATGACAACGGAAAGGATAAGTTGACCAGGAAGAAAATTCAGGAAGTTGAAGAGGACAAACACTTCGGATCAACAAATGATGTTCCTGTGGAAGAAGAAGGTGTAGCTATTGATGAAATTCCAGCAATAGCTAGCACACACAACCACTTTATCAATCAATCAACGGCAACTACTACTGATGATGAAATTGAATCAATATCTCCGTCTTCCCAACCAGTTGATGAAAAAATTGAAATCGAAGCAAAAGAAAAGCCAATCAATGATGTTAAAAAGCAAGAATTAAGGCAATACCAAAAACGACTTTTTCGTCTTCTGCCTTTCATTCTCTTGGCTGTCACCGCATTAATTTTTGGAGTCCTATTTTACAAAAAACCGAAGGACGAAAAACTTGTTCAACCATCACAGCCTACTGGTCTTGATGCTGATGTTGAGGATGATGTTTGCAAGACAAACATCTCCTCCACCAGTGGAATGTATGTGTCAACAATTCATGCGCTTTCAAGCATTACCGCATCATCATGTTCCCTAGCTTAGATTTGCCCAACAAACACAAAATTCTTTTCCGTCAATGTTCTAGGAGTAAAAGAAGCCAACTTGAATTGAAAAAAAAGAATAGAATAGAATAGAATAGACAAATGTAGATATAAAAACAAAATAGACAAATTGTATTGAAGCATAAAATTATTATCCCACACTCTAGAGGTAAAATGATAATGTGCAACTTGTTAAGTTTAAATAGAACCTAGATTAAGTTATGCCACCTTGTCCGATTAGCCCAGCATCATAGTAATATGATGTGTTCGTCTTTTATTAAGGGAATTCTTTATAACATCGCATTTGGCGTTCTACTTACTGACGGGCCTTCCAAAATGGACTCGACAAAGATTTTAAGTATATTCAGTAGTAACTGAATAAATACAAACCACCACAGCAGATAAATCTGGCGCGCCGAGCCAATCAAATTCATTATTTATTCCTATGTAATATGTTTACGTATGTGCTTTCATACTAATTCGCACATAGATCGTTGACAGCAATTTAAATCCTCGAAATGTTTGCCTCCGACGCTGAAGCAAAAAGAGACTACGGCGACAACATCGAGCATTGGCAACAGAGCGAGACTCTATCTAGAAAGCTTTTTTTCGACCTGCTTCGAATTCATTATTTTCGTTTTCATTTTCTATACAGTCACCATTGTTGCCAGCAACACTATTTCCACATCGTAAAAACCAACCTTCATCGTCAAAATGGTAAATAGAACGCTCATCAAGCTCAGTCTCGTTGGTACCGCTATCCTCGCGTTGTCAGTCGGCCTCGGAGTCGGTCTGACGAAGAGAAAGTCCAACAATGACAAGAGTAACAGTTATTCCAATGCTGAAACGACCAGTTTTGGCGACAATGCTGCCACTATATCATCTGACGACTGCGATGAAGTCAGCAATGCCGATGCCGTCGTTAGAAAAAGGATCCTCGTTCTTGAGAATGACGAGTATCGGCTGGCCAAGGCGCCGATCCGCCGCCGCGCTCTCCGGCACAATGCGGTTCAAACGTTTCCAGTGGGCTGGTTCACGGATTCGTCAATGTCGTTGTCGATGTCGTTTGCAGTTGCCAACTCTTCTAAATCAGGTAAATCGACCAAAGGCAAACACGGTAGTAGCAAGAGGAAGGTAAGTCTGAGGTATGATAATCTGCATGTGAATCCAATCAAAGAATTTGGGCTGACTTCTGATCATTTTTTACTTTCGATTGTAAAATCGTCATTATTTTTCTTTACCGCTCTCTCAAACAACGTAGAAATGCAAGACATCTAGCACTATGAAAAGCAAGAGCAGCAAGTGCGTTACTAGGGGAAGCTATCTAGAGCTTTCGATGAGTCTGGAATTTGACACAATGTCATTACTTCCTAAGCTACCTAAGGGAAGTGGGACAGGATACGATTTTTTCGAGTTTGGCCAAGGCTACAAAGGAAGTAGCAAAGCGGGCAAAGCTAAATCCCCAACCACATGCAATACTCCTATTACAGGTATTCGTCTCACGAACACTCCAAGTATTGTTAGTACCACAAGCATTCCTAGTGATTTGACTGCCGCAGACACAAACACTCCAACCTACAGTCCATCCAAGCCTGTAAGCCTACCTAGCCGAACTCTCCATCCAAGCGAGTCTACAACCTCGTCATATCCAACCGAGTCAACCTCTTCGTTTCCCCCTACATATTCCCCCAGTACATCATTTCCAACCTATCGTGCCACTTTGCCAGCATTTTTCGCAGACACTGTTGAACCAACTCCCAAACTCACGACAGCGGACGCTACAGTCTCTCCTACTTCTGGAAGCACACCCACCGTATCCACTGAAGTTACTGGACCTCCCACCGTACCAGGACGGGATCCTGTGAGGAAGTTGTGATGAGGAGTTTTTTAGCCTAACCCATCGGAGGTGAAACATCACAAATGCATGTTTCTGTCGACCTACTGATCTATTGATTCTAATTCTTTTCTGTTTGGCTTGACAGCTATGCCAAGTTGTCGTGTCGCCACCAGTTTTTATAGCGCTATTAGAGAGATCTGATATATCTTCTACTGATTTGATTGATTTCATAATTGAGTTTATACACGGCACTTTGCCTCGTCGCAAAATTGCTAGCTCCTGAATACATCCCACAAAATAATAAAAATGACTGCATTTATTTTCATTTTTTATCTCTGTTAATCCTGTCTGCGCTTTAAATGCACTAAAGATTCAACGGCATCCGTCCCCGGGAATAGGTCAATAACAGCCAGATCTTCAATTTCAAAACCACCCATGCACAACAAATCCAAATCTCTAAGCAGAGCACGTCGTCCGCAACTTACATAAATAATGCGCGAGAAGGTTCCTTTCAGTGCCATATTACAAACTGTCTCATCAAGTCCATCTCTTGGTGGGTCCACAAGAAGGATATCAAAGTTGTTATAATTACAGTTGCTTCTGGAATCGTTCTTTGATTGTTGTTTATACTGTGCACGAAGAGTTTTTGCAGCCCATTCTGCAGCATCGCCTTTGAAGACTTCAACCATGGTAGTACATGTTTGACTTGTGTTGTTTTCAATGCTATCTATTTTCAGACAATTGTTCAATCGGCAATTGTGACGACAAGCATTGACAAGACGTTCATCCAATTCCACTGCAACTATTTCAGACAAAAGTAAACTTTTTGCAAGTGGAATTGTGTGAGCACCACATCCACAATACATTTCAAGTAGGCGCAGTTTGGCTTTAGATTGGGATTGTTGATCTGAGAGCGTGGCATTAAGAGATGTTGTTTCGTTTGTGATATCCTCCTTTACAATCTGAGAGAGAGTATTTAAAATCCAATGAAGAGATGTTAGCATGACTCCTGCATTGGGATGTTGAAATGCAGTAGCGGGTTTTTCGTATCTGATTTGCACGTTTGTTTGAGAAGCATCGTTTGTTGCCGAATTTAATGGCGACACAAGTGAAACCCTTTCTACTGCCAAAGGTGTCACTACATCGCCAGATTGAGCATATTTGAGGGTCAACCATAAATCATCGTGGATAGTGCCCTCCTCAAGGATACCAGTGTCCAAATCATGGGATTGCCGTTCATTTGTGGCCGCTGATGTTGCAGTAATTTTTATTCCCTTTGATCTTCCTGTTAACGAAGTAAAGTTGGAATAATCGCAAACCCGCCCTGCTTCATTTTTCCATCTTTCTTGAGTATTCGCATCTTTTTCCGTGTCAGTTGTGTCGATTATACTAGAAGGAGACGGAAGTCCTGGTGGGCCATAATGCAGTGTCACGAGGCAGTCACTAACACAAACAATTTTGTTGGAACTATCACGTGCCGCTGGACCATCGCCCCAAGAGGAAACAAAAGTGACAGATGTCAAATTGTTCCGTAACCTTGAAAATTCGTATTGCGAATTGTCACAGTCAACATTCGACTCCAGATCCGGTGAGTTTTTTGTATTAAGACAGTTCATCAAATTTATCATGGCGAGACGAATGTGAATATTGGCTTGCGGAAATAGACCAGTTGGAAGTGGAGATATTTTTCCATTTTCTCGTACTGCGTATAAAAAATCACTAGAAGTTGCATTATCATCAGCTGATTCGTCGGCATTATCATTGCGACAAGAAAAATCGACGAAGAATGACTTTGAAACAATTTGGAAGGAACATTTGCATCGATACGCTTCTCCTTCTATAAAATCATTACTGGTGTCACTGCCTGGTCGGTAATGAATGTCAGTAAATGGCGCAGCCCGCAAAATTTCAATATCTGGTGGTGCGAAACACGAGAGTCCTTGTTTTTGAAGTTGGTGTGATAAGTTGCTCATCGACTGACGGAGTTCTCGGCAAGCAACAATGAGCTTTTCGCTGCCTGTTTGGTCAGCGGTATTCTCGTCGGCATTACTAGATTTGACAAACGACTCGGAAGCCATATTCATGAGCACCTACACTGGACTAGTTATTTGAGATGATACAATATCCTTCCTTTTGTTCTCCTTCGTTCATCGTCCCACAGCATTATTTATTCGGCGTTATGGTTCCATATGGCTCCCGAGCGACTGTGTACTGTGTGATGATGATGATGTTAGTTGTGTGAACTGTGTGAACAGAGACGGGGGATGAGCGATGATGTCGATGGTTGACCTTGTCGCCGCCTGTCCGCTGTCGTTTTGCAGCGGAGTTATCAAGTAGTACTACTACTAACTTAAAACCCTTGCCTTAACTGATTTAGTTAAAGAGTGTCATATTATTTGGCTCACTTAAAACAAAGAGAGCCAAATATGACACTCTTTGTGTTTGATCGCAATTTCCTCCCTCAATATTGGATATTGAGGGTCCGGACATGATCCAGATCGATTCAGCATAAAATTTTGTGTGGGATAGACCAATCGGTCACAGCATATCACTTGCATATCTCGTCCTCGAAAATTATTCCAAAAACTACAACTTGGCAGACGACAAAAATCCAACGACCGTCCCGGAGGACAACAACGCCAATATTGGTTGCAATGGCAATGGGAGGACATTTGTCCCTGTTCAAGAAACCACCATCGCTCCTCCCAATGCCCATCGCCCTACGGCACTCGTCCTCGCCACCGCTGATGTGCCCACTCTACCAAAAACTGAAATTGCAGATGCTGTCGCTGCTGCACAATCCGCAATTTATCTTTGAATTCAGTGCCTACATTGCCACCACCGATCACTCATATGGATATTGCTCAAGGACTCTTCCATGAACTTGGACTGAATAGAGAATTATGATGGTAGTTTGGAGATGCTGATGGAAGATGACGACACTAAAATGCCCACAAATGATTCAAAACCAAACAAACAACGCGGAAGTCAAATCAAATTCAAGGATCAAGGGATCCTTGCACAATCAAGTTTGTACAACAAACAAGAAGTGGACAAAGAGGTTGCCACTGGGCATCGTGCTGCCGATCACTACAGCTACAGGAAAGTGAAAGGTGTCATCATGGAAATTCCCTTGAAGAAAAACAATAATTCATACAAAGTTGTGTGGGACATATTGGGAATTGCAATTGCAATTCAACAACATGACCTTTGTACTACTTTTTTCAAATCTGACAAGATGTTCAGTGTGATGAAGCTTGTGCGCAACAAGTATGATGAGTTATATTTGTCGCTGCCGACATTTCATTTGAAGAAAACAAAAGAGAAGTCACATTCCACTCCTGGACCACTGAAGAAGAAAACAAAAAAGAAAAAGAAAACAAAAAGAAAAGAGGGATACACTGGAGATGCCAAAACAAAAAGGAATCAGAGAAAGGACTGATGTTACAATGACAACCGTCCCACCACCCACAATATTGGGTGAAGATTCAGCTGCCGCCGCGGCAATAGTATTGGAGGTTGTTGTCAAATCGGAATCGGATGATGGAAGCGGCATGGATAATGAGGATTCTGCTTTCTTTCCACAAGTGTATTCTGTCGAGAATGACGATGTCTTGCCAGATGATGGATATAATCCAACATTGATGGAAGAAGATGGAGAGTATGATGTGGAGCATGTGTGAAACAATGAAGACTTGACAACCGAACTCGATCCACCACAAAATATGTACAATGGACCGGGACTGTGCCTGAAGAGAGGAATATCTGAAAAATGAAGAATCTTCTAGATGCTGTGGGTATTTGTGGAAGAATGGACTACAACTTTTTTAAATGATTGACTGCTAATTCGAATCAGTTTGCCAGGAATCACATGGATCATCGTCAAAGATTCAGTGGTTTTCTGTGGAAAAATATCACCACAGAGGAGATGCATCGTTTTTTTTGGAGTATTATTGAAGATGAGTATTGACAACCGCAAGTTGGGTGGATACAAGGCATAATCCAAGGCAAAGCCTACAATCTACCTGAGCAACGATTACAGCATGACACTAAATTCATACCCTGTATGGGCTTCAAAGGTTTTTACACTAGGAAGATTCCAGCAGATTTGAGCAGCTTTCCATCCAGAAGTTGGAGTTAGCTGAATTGGAGTTAAGGTACATCAACTTTGGTACGCTCTCAACTGCCTGAGCAATAGCTCTAAACGAACATTCGTTCCAGGTATGGATCTGAGCTTCGATGAGGGTGGGGTAGCACCACAATCAAAATAAAACCCCGTAAGGCAATACAATAAGGATAAGCCAGATAAGCAACGGGTTGATTTCTTTATGATGGCTAATGCAGCCAAGAAGAAATATTTCATTTTGCACAATGGCATTTACCAGGGGAGAAACGCTGCAAACATTGACATACCGTCTTCAATACGTAATCTCCCAACCACCCAAAAGGCAGTAGTAAATGCAGTGATTAAATGCAATCTGTCCATGGACCCTGATGGCATGAGATGTGTGTTCATGGACAATAGATACCAATGCACTGAACTCTCCATTCTCCTATGGGATTTGCATCAAATTTTGTCTTGTGGAACTACAAGACGTAATCGAAATGGATGGGATAATGACGTGTTCAATGTGACCGTTAAAGTAGAACGAGGCCATCTTCTTCGCAAATTTGACCCTATCAACGAGCTGCTCCATCTCATTCAGTAATATACCCTATGCGCGTCAGTACTATTTTCAACGGAATATATACCCAGCTGAGAACCGATCACTTTGATATTATAATATTTGACAAAATAATACTATTCCGAGTACAATATGCAATATAAACCCTAAATTAATTGGAGCTATATCATGTCTAATGTTACAAATTAAAATACAAAAGCAATCGGTTCTCAGCCAGGTATATATTCACAACCTAATTTTATTGTTGTACAAAGTATAAAGTTGATATGCAACTAAAATAAATATGGAAATAGTCGGTTCTTAGCCGGGAATATATTCCGATAGCTATTTTACTGGTTTACAAAATATAGTAATGCTGATTTTCAAAGAATATAATAATTACAATACATGATTATTACTATCTAGAGAGATAATTTGTAGAGTAGTTTTGATAAGCAATAATGTGAATTAATAATTGAATTAATAATATTTATGATGTACTGGTTGTGGTCTTGGCATCTGTTGTAGTAGTGGATGTGGATGTGGCTGCTGTTTGGGTTGTGGCTGCTGGGTCTAATGTTATGCTTGCGGCTCCGGTTGATATTGTGGTTGTGGCTGCTGGGTCTACTGTTGTGGTTTGGAGAATTTGCACAGTAAAAAAATAGAATCATAATTCTTGAAACAAATATATTGCATATAACAATGAACAACTCACATGAATTATTCCTACACTCAAGGAGAACCAGGGATGGAGGTGTGGGGTGTGGTGAAGAAGTAGAAACCAAGGAAGGGGTGTGATTTAGTGGAGAGAAGGTGGTGAACAGCAGGCCGCAGGAGATGACCTGGAGAGACTGCCTCAGTTCATGGACTCCGCCTGTGCTGATAGCTCTTGAGTTGAAATGAGGCCATGGTGGCAAGTTTGTGGTTGAAGTGGAGGTGGTGTGAGTCTTGTCCTTGGTCTGGATGGTGGCCAACATCTTAATCATGCTGGCTGTTGCACCAGTATTGTCGGAGAAGTTGCGGTCAGAAGGAAAATTGTTAAAACCAAAAATATTTTTTTGGATTGTCACTTTTGAAAAATAATAATAAATACACACAACAATCAACAACTTACATCGATCATTCCCCCACTGTGAGAGAGGGGAGGGATGCAATAAGCAAGTCAACTCCAAAGGGGGTGAAGGGAGGGGATGATTGTGGTGAGCTCCAGCCTGGCCTGGGATTGTTGACTGCTTGTGACCAGCTTGCTGGTTGATGCAAGAGCAAGGGGGTGATGTTATGTTGGTGATGGTGATGGTAGGGATGAGGTTGGTGGTGGCATTGGCGGTGGTTGAGATGTGAGATGCCAGGGAGTTAATGCGGTGCGGGAGCGAGAGTGGCAGCAGAGAGCAGTCCACTATGTTGAGGCGAGAGCCGACTGCCTTATTTTTTTGCAGAAGATGAAACTGGTTCCAATTTTTAGTTGTAGTGCTACCATAATACTACTTACTATGTCAGTATCTGCATAGAGAAGACAAAAGTAAAACAAACGTCCTATCACATCATCATCTTGCTTGCACATCTTCTCTCTCTCTCTCTCTCTCTCTAGAGAGAGAGAGAGAGAGAGAGAGAGAGAGAGCAAGAGATCTTATCTTCCACATAAAATACATAGAGAGTCTTATAGAGAGAGAGCAAGGGCCGGGCCGGCCAGCGCATCATGGAGTATTGTACTGCTCTCTCATGTTAAATAAAATATAATCAAATATAAAAAGGAATTAATAGTAATATTATTATTCTACGTAATACCGTATAAGTCGGATCATAAGCCGCAGTCAATGTCCTTCCACGTGTACATTTTAGCGGTCTTTGTACATTGGAATTAGTAAAAAATGGGGGCTGCGGCTTATACAAGGTGAGGCTTATGATCCGACTTATACGGTAGATTATTTATTTCCCTTGGCGCATGCAAGAATACAAAAAAATCTCTTATGCCGCTTACTGAAATAGACTATACCTGATGTTATGAAAATATGCAAAGTATAATGCCACACGTTGACAGAGGAACCGGAATTAATGCCCGGTACTCAAACATACATTACTTCACTTATCGGCATATAATTCCTAATGTCGTGCAAATTAAAAATTCATGCCCAGCACTTATAAAAGACTTTACTTATTGCCATTTATTGCCTAATGCCATGTATATGTATATATATATATTGATCCCTTCAAAATGGGATTGTTATTCCAACTAGCCGTAACTATATTCCATCTCCGGGATTTAATGTTCTGAAAACTAGGTGAAAATAGGGCGTATGTTCTTTTCGATAGGGAATATATGCCTTATGGTAACACTAAAACCTTTTCAGGTGTCTACATGTAATGGAAGGATAATGAGGTTGTCAACCTTATTTCCACGTTGAGCATTTTCGGGAGTGACAACTGTGGAACGAAGAACCTGTTCAGAGAAGAAATTAATCCAATGCAAGGAGAACATAATTCGTTACCTTGACAAGAAGATGAATGTCATTGACGTCGTCGATTACCATCAGAAGATTGGTGGTGGTTTATCAAAAGTTGGGGATTACAAAAAAATGGTACAAAAAAAATGCACAACGCAATATGTGATTTCATGATTCACCAAGGGCATGTAGGATGAAACATGTCCACTGAGGAGAAACGACAACTACAAAGGAGTGACAACATGGGAATTTCAGGCAATGTTGGCAGAGGAGTTCATTGCTTTTATTGATGATGATAAGGATTATAATATTGCAGGATTAATGGTTGAAGCGACTGCAATGGATTTGATTGGGAATGGTCATAGACCTATCAAGGTTTCTAGGAAGTCGTGACGCAATTATTGCCTATGTCGAATTGAAGAAAACATAATTTCTTCATTGGAGTTTAAAAATTAAAAATAAACTGCAAAACACCCTTTATCAGAGAGCCAGGTTGGTCAGATGATGTCAAAGTTAGATTTGGGTTGTTCTGCTAGGCAACAAACCAATCTATGTGAATGTACCTTTCCCGATTGCACTCTTGTGAGTCATGTTGTGAGAAGTCCATTCAACAAGAGCATGATTTTTGACCCGCCACAATTTGAGGGGCTCAATTGTTTCAAGATTGGCCACAAAATGCAAAGTGATGGACTTTTTAGTTGCCATCCAGATGCAATAAAACAAAAGGCGGGAGTCGGCACATCACATCCTGTCTGGCTGAAGCTGTGAGAATGATACGGGATTCCAAACAAAAAGAGACCACGTAAAAGACTTTCTGAAGTTGACTCAAGTTCTTCCAACAAAGACAGCAGTTCAAATTCAAGTGAGGACAGTTTGGCAAGTGAAAAGAGTGACGACAGTTTGGTTGAGGATGAGGAAAATGACAATGGGGGATATGGAACAAATATAAATGTTTTTGTAACTCGTGTAAAATGCATATTTGTTTTTGGTTGTTGCTTTTTATTTGTATTATTATTGTTGTTGTTGGAAACTACATCTTCGACTAATAAATCAACACAAATTGATTTATTATTGGATGGTATTATTCCTTCAACAATGAATCATTAAATAATTATTGTCTGACGCTGTACTTTCAAAAAGGATCTTAAAAATTCTTGTGACCCATATATTCCCCATTCGGATCAGGGTATTGGGAACGGATGAGGTCTTTGATGCAATCCAGGATGACTACATGATTTCCCTTCCCAAGGTGCCATGCTTGAACTTAATGCAAAACTGATATGCTGCCTTGCGCTTGACATTTGGGGGTTTGTCTCCGTGGACGTTGTTTGTTACTCCAACAAATATCCTTCCATACTTCATCTCCTTGCATGGATTTCGGCACAATGAGAATAGGGTCCGCTTTGCCGGACGGAACTCGTCACTCATCACGACGACCATGGTTTGTCTATTGAGAGTGCGGTGAAAAATGAGAGGATGTGGTGGGCCCTTTTTTAGGGGGATCATAAAAATGATGTCCTTTTTTAGATATCTTTAAGAAAAGTACAAAAGTGAATCACTTTAAAAAAAACTTTAAGCGATACACTTCTTAAAGATATCCAGTATTGGATATCTTTACGCGGCAATGATGTCCAATATTGGATATCTCTAAGAGTGTATCTCCTGAAACGACTAAATGAGTTAAGACTGTGCAGCACAGTTTGTGCTGCCGGACTAGATAATATGTTCAAGTACTTCCATCGCCGATGAAAACGCTTTTTATGCAATAACATTAATACCTTTTTGTGCATTTTTTATTCTGGTTTCGCTTTGGCCTGAGTAAAGAAAGGAAGAGTCAACAAGGAAAGGGGTGTGCCATTGAAATGTTTTTGTCAAATGAGTTCTACCCTGTCTTTCTAGATGAAATGCTATCCTGATATTCCTCTGATTCGTCTGAAAACTCGCAATACATTGAGATGTAGAGCATCATCAGTTTTATACCAATAACTCATACAATATGCAATATCAGTTCTTGTTTATAATTCATCACCCCATGCTGATGAAATTTGAGTTAGCTGTTTGCGTGATGGATGACTAATGTAGACGCAATATTACAGCTAGTATGTTCTCTTTGTGGCGCATCATTGCAATTTAAAAAGCGAGATCAAGTTGTCTATACAAATGTTTTCTTGGACACCTACAATACCTAGATAAGTCAGACATTGTACAAAAAGAAACATCCATCTTCAGGCACGAGAATACAAAGTGGAATTAAACTGATGGCCAAAAATCTTTCCTTAGCAGTGCTTACTCCCAAATAAATGACATGGTCCAACTGATGAACGACACAGAACATATGTTATGATCATGCTGGAACTGAAGACTCGGCGTTATTAAAAGAGTCAGTCGGCTTTTCAAGAATTTCGTCCACTTCCATTTTGCTCTCATTTTTACTCGCTTCATCAGCACAATTGTTCATCTTTTGTTCCTTTTGTTGCTCTTCCTTGTCCTTCCGAAGCTTCTTAACATGATCAGTGTACGCATCCTGAGCTGCTAACGCAGCTAAATATCCAGTATGATTCCGATCCACTGACCCTAGTGCCGCAGCAGCCAAAATCCCCCCTGGTTTTCTTGTGTCTCGTCCAGATGGACGATCTGCCATCCAAAAACCAGGATCTATCCCCGCTTGGACACGATGCCTATGGGCTTCCCTGAAGTGATGTGGGAGAAGTGGCTTTGGTGTCGAAGGCATTTTTGGAGCCATGGTTAGCGTACTTGAAGCCACTTTTGAATCAGTTGTTACATTGTCTGCATTTTCATTTGTTAATAATTCACTATTGGATCTTTCTAGACGCTCCGCTTCCTCCTCTGCATCGGCTACCCTTCTTGCTGCTGCGACTAATCTCTGACCATAACATTTTGCCAAAGTGGATACAACTGCTACGATTTCAGAGGCAGAGTTGGGCACAACCATATGTTCTAACGGGGGGACGCAATTTTTTCCAGTTCCTGTATTGCTTCCCCCGCCACCATTATTTTTGGTGCAGCTGCCGCCAAAGGTGTAAGGCAAAGGCTGATCCATGGCCGCTCGTCGTCGCTTCGATTCTTCTTTCAGTAGATTTTTCTTGCTTTTATGTTTCCTTTTGTTCAACTTTTTATTTAATGATGCTTCTCCATCAGAAGTGGAAGACACATCAGTAACTGTATTTGAAGCTGAAGAATTCATTGACTTCCCCAAAACTCCTGATTCGTCAGCCGCTTTTGCACCTGCGCCAGAGACTGCACCATCGAAACTTCCACCCAAACCCATAACTGCACCCCTACGCCCAGCATATCTGCGTTGAGCTTCCTCCACCATCATTTTGGCAACAAATTTTTCGATCGATTTGGAAGGGAAACCGCATCGTCGAAAACATTCAAAACGATATTGTTCTTGTGGCGAGAGGGAGTTGTAAATTTGCGTTTGATTATCCTCTTCCTCTTTCGCATTAGCAGCAGCGGCGTTCAATTTCTCAGCTTCCGCCTCGGCTTCAGCAATAGCTTTTGCATGTGCCTCGGCTTCAGCGGCGGCAGCAGCCTCGGCCTCCGCCTGGGCTGCCTTTTCTGCCGAAGATTTTGCGGCTGCGGCAATGGCAGCGGGATCTCGTCCGGACGCGGCAGCGAGGGCGTTTAGGGCTTTGCCTTTTCCACGTTGTTGGATGGCTTTTCCACCACGGGAGGCGTCTCTTTGGATGGTGGGTTTGTCATCCGTGGGTGGGTTTTCTTTTCCTGCCATGATTCAGAGTTTATGTTGATTAGGTTGTACTATCCTGTTCTATCCCTAACTTTTTTCCCGCGGGGGGATAATTTTCCCGTTCGGCGGCCAGACGTCACGTTTTAAACTTTTAGCCTGGAAATGAACATGA
>JALLAR010000446.1:0-15695 GCA_036939335.1 Conticribra guillardii
CCGATCGTTACGTACCCGTCCGAAGCCGGTAATATTATTACGGACATCGGTCATCAGGCGCTTTCAGATGTGGACGCATGGTGATCATTGTAATATACCATACAATGGTGCACTATCCTGGTTGGTGCATGTTCAAATAATGAGTTGCCAGACATTACTTCTTGTGTGTTATGTACAAATACATACTGTTGCTGGATCTGTTGGTGCCAAAAGGAAACAAAATGTTACACCTAATGGAGCAAAGAGGATAAAGATGATTGGTGAGCTGAATGAATGCAGGCATTGCAACATTCCAGTTGCGTACAAGGAGATTTCACAACTTTGTGGATGAGTGCACAGGCAAGGTATACATCATGCAAGATTATTGGGAGAGGTTCACGCTGTGCATGCTTCGGTGAAGAGAATTGAATGGAGTTGATCAATACAATAATAATATTGTTATGGTTTGTTTGTGTGGTCTGGTTTAATTTAGTTAAATAACTGATAAAGCAATCTTGCTTGTTTGGGGCAACTTGTATAATAAAATATAACAACCATAATGTTGCCGGGTGATAATCCAAGCTTCGAAGAAGGTTGAGCTCCTTTAAAAAACAGCTCGCTCGCAAAAGGTATGTGAAAGGTTTGTGTGTGTCTGTCTGTCTGTCTGTATGTCTGTCTGTGCACCAAGAAAACAAAAAAAACGTATCTACAATACGTTTTAAAACTAAAAAAGTTCAAACTTAAAAACCTATCCAAGCTTTGAAGAAGTTTGAGCTCCCTAAAAAAACAGCTCACTCGCAAAAGTTATGTGAAAGGAATGTGTGTCTGGGTGTCTGTCTGTCGCCGAGAAAACAAAAAAACATACCGACTGTTTTCACACGTTGTAAAACTAAAAAAGTTCAAATTAAAAAACCTATTTACTATTGTTTATAAAACGTCATTTTTAAATAAAAGTATTTGAAAATTCAGTTTTCTAGAGAGAAAAGGTTTGTGCTCTCGACTTTTTAAGCTAAAAAAGAATTAAATGTTGTTAGAAGAGAAGCTTGAGCTGCTGCATCTAATTAATATTATGTTACCTTTGCCTTGCTTGGACTGGGCAAGGAATATGTTCGTATACTAGGTAGAAATGTGCCAATATGATGTTTAGGTTGATGGATGCTCTTACTATGATATTGCCTTCGATACAATAACCCTGCTAGAAAAAGCTTACACAGTATTACCAAGATAACAATGCATGGTCTGATTGATGTATCAGCAGGGTACACCATTCAGCTTGATGATACTAGCAGTCAGCAACCATACCTACAAAGCAATGTGTGATACCATGCAGCCACAAATAGGCAATACTGTCGAGATCATCAATCTACAAGTCCATTGAAAAATTTCAATTTAAATTAACTTCTTTTCGCACATTCATTTCATTCTGCCTACATTTCTACTTTACCCTTTTGCATAATCATTGTCAAACAATTAACCATGCCGCTCCTGCACTGGCACAGTTGCAAATGAAAATTTGTCCTTCACGCTAGTGAAGACACCTTTTACTTGAAAAAGGGGCTTCGAAAGCCATCCAGGTGGTGCAAGGATTGTAGGTGCAATACATCAGTGCATCCATTGCCCGTCATCTCGTCATCATCCAATGCATCGGCGCATCCATACCCATCGCCTCACCATTGATTTCATTTTCTATCAAAACTCCAATGAAAATGGAAATGATGACATGCCAAATTCCAAGAAAGATACCTTTATTTTCTGGCTGCAAGATAGAAACAAAAAAGAGACACACATTTGCTGTTTCAACACGTCCCACATATTGCAAATATTCTACAGAATCGTTGGAGGCCTCTTGTACAAAGGTAGATGTTAAATTGCCTGATTATATTGACCTGTCTGTTGCGGATATTGATTTACCCACCATCAATAATGAAAACCAACCGCCGCTGATATTGAATTCAATACTGAATCGCCTGTCATGGATATTGAATCGCCAGCCATCAATAATGACATGACAATAATATGCTCAGGATGTTTGTGATAATATAATTGCCATTTCGAATGAAGAATTGAATGAATCATCCAAAGTAACTAATATCCAGTCAGAGATTGGCAGCATAGTAGACAAAAAATCTACGAATGGGAATGACTATGTCCGTCCATCAGATGAGAGAATGGTTGAATGTGGAACAGAAAATTGCCCTAGTCTCCAAGGTGGCACAGCAATGAACAATATCATTCAACAACCAGTTGGAAAGATTGAAAAAAAATCAATCATTCCTATCAGCTTGTGTATTTATCTTGCAATGAAAAAGAATGAAAAAACAAATGCATTTTCAAGGAAAATTTCCATCCTGAAGGAGGTGAAATTCATCAAATCGTCAAGAACTAAATTATGCTCATTGTTGGAAAAGACAAACTACTCTTTCTTGTTGTCCCATTGTTCTTCCTGATACTTTCACCACCTTTTGTATTTTCCTTTGAACATAGATTGGCAATGGTCAAGAACTACATCACCATCACATTGTTGCTTTGTGAGGCAAAAATAATGTCCTCTGAAAAACTTACCATTCTCAAATTGAGATTCCAATGTTATTTAATGTTAGCTGTAGCTTTAGGAATGCATATGAATATGAATGACAACAAAAGGGCTGGAAGTCTGAATTTGAACATTTATACTGCTGCATCAAAGGGTCTTGTAAGTATAAAATGAATTGGTGTGGCATCTGTTGTGTGATTCTTGAATGCAAACGGTTGGACGGCCCTTTGTTTGATATTTTTCTGGGTAAGGAGAAGTTTGGAAAAGTGATGGCCGCTTTTGGGTGTCACATATCAAATCCATTTGATATTGATTTTGATAGCTTTGCTTGGAGCAGACTAACTAATCAGCATACACAACACCGTGTGGTATCGGTGTCAGAATTGAACAATCCTACAAGAAAAATAAGGTGTTACAAAGTTGAAGCCTGGAATGGAATGCTGGAAGAGCTCAAGGAATACAAAAACATCCATGGGAATTTTAATGTGCCAATGAATCATGGCAAGTTGGGTAACTGTACAAACAAGTGACGAGCAGACGACTACAAGAGTAGCAAATTGTCGGAAGAATGAATCACAACATTGAAAGCAATGGGTTTCTCGTGAGATCCTCATGCTGAAGAGTGGAATGGAATGCTGGAAGAGCTCACGGAATACAAAAACATCCATGGGAATCATGACAAGTTGGGTAATTGGACAAAAAAGCGACGAGCAGACTACAAAAATAACAAATTGTCGGAAGAACAAATCACAACATTGCAAGTAATGGGTTTCTCATGGGATCCTTACGCTGCAGCATGGAATGAAATGGCTGGAGAGCTCAAGGCATACAAAAGCCTCAAAGGGGATTGTAATGTGCCAAGGAATCGTGGCAAGTTGGGTAACTGGGTGGCACACCAGCGAAGAGCAAAAACTAACACCAAATTGTTGGAAGAACGAATCAAAATATTGAAAGTAATGGGTTTCTTGTATATTAAATTAAAGGTTGTGGTAATTGAAAGTAAAAGGTTTCTTGTGTTGTTTTTGCAAAATAGTTTGCTGTCACTTCTGCGGACTCGCCATTTTCATGTTGAATGGATTAATCTGAGATTCATTTTTCACGATTTTCGTTAGATCGCCACGTTTAAGATACTCCAAAACAAGATAAACCTTGTTGATATTGGGGTCGTCAAGAACTTCATAAAGATGCAACAGTAAATGCACCTCTCCATATTATGCCACAGCTAAACCGAGCCACCACTTGGGTCTTCCTCCTCTTTTACCATTGCCAAGTATTGCTCCTCAAGTTGATGCAACGCATCTGATTCTTGGTTGTTGGCATCATTTTCTGACTCCTCTCTGTTTCTCCTCAAACGTTCCTCTTCTAACGCATTGGCTCTCTTTATCTCGCGCTCGCGAACTTCTAAATTTTTCTCACGCTTTGTTTCCCGCTCAAACATGGCATTTACAATCGACTTCTCATTTTGCTGTAATATCGCCAAGGAATCGCAAACTTCGAGCAAACTTACAGTTCCGTTGACATCGCCCACTGCCACAAGCTTCCCACCTCCTTGAGTATTGCCTTCGATGCTGATACTCGAAAGTGCCACATCACTAACCTTGTGGCTGTATGCTACTTCATTTTGTCTATGGCTGATATCCCAAATATCCATGACTCCATCAGCTCGAGTGACGTAGAATACTCCTGCTCGAGTAGGGGACCAACAGCCACCGGTTAAATAACTGTTATGATAACGCGTGGTTATGATGGGAGTCTTGAGATCCTCCGTCCAAATACGAGTGGTCCAGTCTCCCACAGTCATGAAATATTTGTTGTGCGTGGGATTGCGTTGAATCGAAGGAATAGGTCCATGGTGCTTGCCCGCACCAGTATCAAATACTGTTATCCCATTATTAGTCTTTTTGTTTCGTAGGTTGACAGACATTACAATGCCCTGCTCAGTGCCTACCAAAAATTTAGTCGGTCCTGCCTCAGTGTTGTACTCCAAGCTGGAACCACCCAAGGTCATACCACTGCCTTTGCTGTCAGTTGCCAAAACAAGAGAATCAATCGGTTTTTCCAGTTTGCGGGTGTCCCACCAAAGCATTTGTCCATCCGTAGATACTGACACGCATTGGTGCCCTGTCTTGGATGATACCCAAAAGACATCAGATACTGGATCATGGTGTGACTTCTCTATTACAGAGCATTCAACTGGCCTGCATTTCCCGGCTGGTCCATTGGGCTTTCTCAAGTCATAGTACGATATCATCCCGTTATAACTTCCTCCGACAATGGTGTCCGAACTTTTCGGATTGTACCTCATGCAACATAATGGAGACGGTGGAAGAAGCTCTACGATTGGTTTGTTGGAATTTGTAATGTCCCATATGTAAGACTTGGGCAAAGCGAGTCCATGATGGATGTGGAGCAGTGCGCTGGTGAGATTGGACTGCCGTTTGAAAAAGTTATCATGACAACATGTTTGTCTTACCGATGCAGGCATATTCGGATTATTCAAACGCTCATCCTGAAAATTTAAGACGGCGTACGAAACAGCAATCTTGCCGCTAGACGACCCTTCGGGATGCCAATTGACAGATGTTACTGTCCGTGTCACTGTACTTGGATCCCGAAACACCGCCAAACCTCTAGCAAATGGAGGCTCTGAACAATGGTCAGTCTCAACATCTTCAAAGTATTCCTCATACACATTCACGGTATTGTTTTGTTTCATGCAACGCTGTACCATTGGGACAAGTGTTTTCATCGCGTATTGATAATCTTCATCCTTTTCCACTTTTTTGCGAAAACGTTTTACATCACTTTGTTCAGTATAGTCCACGTCCTTCGGCCACCCTCCTTCTGTGTGCTGCATGCTAGTGTTCTTCATAACAACACGCTCAGTGTTGACTTCCGTTTCGCTGTAATGTGGAGTGGTGTCTACCCCAGTGATGGTAGGGTTACGCTGCTGATAGTTGTCGTCATATGCATCGGTAGGGAGGATTGACTCAAGGATTTGGGTTTCTCCATTTGTGAATTTGCACTGCTTGCCAAATTCTGAACGCCTCTTCGTGTATACGTATGCAACCTTTTGGCAAAGTGAAAGATGCGCAGAAGAGAGTGCGGCAAAAACCAGTCAAGAAACTGACAGTAATCGTGGCATCCCAATTAGGCTACAACTATATCCCTGCTAACTCACCTCCATCGCCAATGGTCGTTTCGAGAAAAGCTTTTGGCCGAGTCTTTTTGAGTGAAAGTGAGTACTGGTCAGATCAATCATCGGGCTCATGTTATTAATTTCAAATTTCAAACTTCAAATTTCAAACATTTTTACAGCTTGATCGCACATTATCAAGATGAGAGCTTGCTTGACGTAGAAGAAATTCCTCTAGCAGTGTACACAATCGAGTTTACTACTATGGAATGACATCATGAGGAAGATTGAGTTGGGAAGTTAGACTACATTGGTTTCAATTGGACATCCAAAGTTTACCTTTGCGCCGATAACACAAGAATTGTGGGTCTTTGAATGTTTAGTAGTTTTTAAGCATGGTAAAACTGATCCTATTATTCAACTACGATTTCTCCAAACTTCAATATGTTTTGTCACTGCATTAATCCAAATAGTCTTGACATCATCCACGCTGTCTCGCTTTACCCAAGGCTTTAGTGCCTTGAAAAGAAATTTGTTGTCTTTTTCAGCCCAATGCTTACGGAGAGCCGCAGCACTGTCCACGCCAGCATCGGATAACGCAGAAACAAGTAAAGTCGCCTTCTTTGATGGCTTTCTGCGAGTAATTATTGAAGGCTCGTCGTTGAGCAAGGGCGGGAGTCCAGAGAGTTCAGTTATCACTTTTCCTTCAAGCAAATATCTTGCAAACCATCGGAATGAATCATCTTGCATCACGGCCGAAGTTTGTTTCTTTTTGTCACTCTGGCTTTCTTTCTGAATTAAATCATACATTTCCACATATAACGGTGGTATTTCCCAGCTGTGGTTGCCAAACTTGGTTTCTACGGCGCATTGGATGGAATCTTTCTCTTTGGTGTATCGTGGAATAGGGGTTGCCATTGGAGACCCAAGAGTCATCAAATTGCTCCCATGACAAAGGGCGGCGAGCCACTCGGGATCAATAGGTGTAACCTTTTGCATAGTAGCAACTGTCGATCCATCCTTCTTCTTTTTTCGTACAATCGAATCATAGCAAACCCATTCTGGACGTTTGGAATGAACGGTGCTTTTATTATCAATGAAAAGTGGTTCTTTTAGGTTGGAATTGGCGCAAATATATGCTGATCGAGGAACCCCAGTAAACTCTGCCGGCAAAACTCCTGGCGGAGCTCGCCTCGCAATATTATCTAGCAGGCCGGATGCAATGGCCTGTCTTAACAAGCATTCTTGTATTCTTTTTGGAGGCGGCATTGATGGCAAATACTTCCCCGTCTCAGCAGCGACACCACCTGCATTCTGAAGACGTGTTTTTGCCAACTTGCAAAGGTGCAACCTCATTTTGGATATCCTATCGGGAATAGAAAAGGGTTAATTTATGCAAACGAAAATATGGAGGAGGGAAATATAATCAAGTTGTGTCTTACCTCTCCATAACTACCAAGTGAAGTCCATTCTCCTCACAAAACTGACGACATGCAAGTTTTTCGGATGCTCCACCTGCTCCACGTCCAGCGTAAGCATAAGCACCTGCCGCCATCATGGTTGCCAACACATCTCCTCCATCATGCGTCCACTTTGATTTTTTCATCTCCCTTTTGCGTTCTTTTTCGGTATGGTGAGCTTGGTTTCGGTCTACCTCATCAAGTCCTTTGAGTTCATCTTGGGGTGAGGTATTCAAGTCGTCAGACCCCTTTTCTTCTTCGACTTCGTCCGACTGGTAGACAAACGGATTTGATTCTGAAAGCACTGCAACCAGAGCAATTGCATAATCAAGAACATTTGCTTGAGCAGCAACCAAAAGCATTTTTCCGTAACGAACTCCTAAAGGCAACTTAGCAACTGCCGATCCCAGCGAAGTAATTTTACCATCTCCTCCTACTTGTTCAACTTTCGAGACATCAACGCAACCAATGTTGGCGAGAAGCCGTACTGCTGCACTGATTTGGCTTTTATCTGGAGGAGTTGGAAATGGGAACGAGGCCACGTTCGAAACATTCATTGCTTTCATTGCCAAAACAACATCGTCCAAAGGTCTTGTCAGTACCTCAGGCAGTGCAAACGCATCCAGATACCGAGCATAGACAGAACTTGAATACAGTCGATAACAATGCCCAGGACCTGTACGTCCTGCACGACCCGCACGTTGATCTGCTGCAGCCTTCGATATCCACATGATATCGTAAGATGCTACTCCAGTGCCAGCATGGTAGTTCCGACATTTTTGTCTGCCGCTGTCTACAACATAGGATATTCCAGGGATAGTGATCGACGTTTCTGCAATGTTTGTTGCAATTACGATCAGTCTATGGCCATCGGGTACGGGAGCAAATACTTTAGCTTGCTCATCGGCAGAGAGCATCGAATATAGTGGGAGAATTAGGACTTTCTTTGGCCGTTTGTCATCATCTACTGTTCCTGGTTCCAGCACTATGTCATCGTTCTCGATATCATCGTAATCGTCGTCGTTTTCGTTCTCCCCTTTTTGGAACAAGTCTCCGTCTACCTCATCATCATCCATATCACGTATCCCACCAAATGAATCACCAGCCATTGATTCATTTACATCCTGCCCTTCTATCTTCTGTCTTGGGTATTTTCGAGAATTGGAAGTAGAACCCTTTTTGTTGTTGAGGCGTTGGTTTAATCTATTGACCATTCTTAAAATTTCTTGCTTCCCTGTCAAGAACACGAGAACACCACCAGCTGGTAACTTGCGATGAATTTTACACACCTTGTCCAGTGCTACTTTTTCTATGACAATAGAGTGATGTTTCATCAATAGAAGGCAACGAGTTTTCAATAATTAGCCATGAATGAAGTTGACACGAAGTATAATCCTTTTGCACACACAAAAGCTGGTATCAACTCACCATAGTCATCCAATTCTGTCACCTTGCTATGATGAATAGAAACAGGATGTGTTCTACCCGGAACCATAACTACTGCCGGAGAGTCCCTAGGAAACAACCTCTTGTTCTGAGTAAAATCTTCTACCCTGAGAGTAGCCGACATGACTACCAATTTTAGTGGAGGCAAAGACCCCTCTGCCGCTGCCTTTCGTCTCAATGGCAATGCCACGCTCAAAAGTCCCAACAGCACATCTGTGTTCAAATTCCGTTCATGCGCTTCGTCAATCACAATGGCCCCGTATTTCCTCAGCAACAAATCCGATTGTATTTCTTGAAGGAGGATACCATCCGTCATGAATTTGATGCGAGTCGATGAACTCAATCCCGCAGTCTCGTATCTTGTTTGATAGGCTACAAGGTTGGAGGAACGGATTGTTTGACCATCGCCCTGGCCCATTTCGTAGCACACACGTTTGGCTGTGGACACGGCAGCCACTCGTCGCGGTTGGGTGATGCCGATAAGCAAATTATTGGTGTTATTGCCACCTTTGTCACTGCCACTGCTGTCGACTCCATTCTTCCACCAGTCTGAAGTGCTAAACCCGGACTCGTATAAAAACTGAGGAACTTGCGTAGATTTGCCACTTCCTGTCTCACCACATAAAATAGTACAATCATTGGTGCGCACTGCATCGATAATTTCATATTCCATCGCCGATACAGGTAAGTCATATCGTGATTCTTCAATTGCAGCGGGGCGGTCGATTTGTTGAACCACGCTTCGTTTTTTTGTGATAGCGTTACCATTTGAACTAGGCGTAGTATTACCAGCAGAAGAATCGCCACCAGAAGCAGTAGTAGTATCATCACTTTTACCACGCATAGTTGACACTACTGTCACAGTCTCAGATGGTACATACACTTTTCGACGTTTCCTCTCCTCTTCTTCCAATTTTAAGGCCACTTCTTCTTCCTGTTGTTGTTTCAGGGCCTTTTCGCTTGCCAGTTCAACATTTTGAACGTCAGTTTTGGTTTTCAAAGTTGTGAGACTGGCGAACATCATTTGGGCAAAGGATGATGGTTTTGGTTTAGTTTCTTCGGCATTGTTGGTTGCGCTATCAGTTGATGGTGACGTTTTGTCTATGGACTGTTGTGATTCAGCTTCCTGACGTGCTTTCTTTGAAAGTGGCTCAACTTTCTTTTCGTTTTGTTTGTCATCTTTTTCATTATTTGTGCCAAGACCTCCAACGCCGCCAGAGACATTTGTGTTGTCCTTCTCATCATCGTCGTCGCAGTCTGGGATTGAATTCTTAGACCGTTTTTTCTTATTCTTCTTCTTTCCTTTCTTTCCAGAAATGGCATCTTCCGACACTTCCATCGCATCATCCTTGGCACTCTTGTTATTAGTTATTTCTCCGTGATTTTTGGCGTCGTTGGCATCCCCTTGGCCACCATTCATATTGCCACCTGCAGCTGTAGGAAAGGAATCCGCAGATGGAACCTCACACTTGACATACAATAAATCCATTTCCTCCTTGGTCAATTCCATACCCAAAGCTTCCTTGCGTCTCAATTGTTTCAATCGTTGTTTTTTAGTGACTTTTTTCCCTAATTCGGAACTTTTGAGAAGGAGACTTTGAGCGTCTTGAGCGCTGATTCCATGATGTGGTAAAGTCGTTGTGGATGCAGTGTTTGATTTTGTGGCGTTGGGATTAGTGGCGCTATTTGCTGGTGCATCCGCATCATCTCCCCCCTCGGTAGCAAGTGCCGATTGAATCAAGGTGTTCTCTTCCAGCTGACGATATAATCCATTTCTAGTCTCTTTTTGCTTCTTTCGTTGTTCCAACTGCTGTAATTTCCGCTGTGTATTTTTGTACAGCGTTTTCGCCGCCTTGATTTCATGTGGTGTAAGCGGTGGCAACGATGGCGTCTTAGGCTTGTTTGCTTTGGATTTTTTGGAGCTGGGTAGAATAAGGAGATTGTCCGTCCCCATTCCGGAGAATTGTTCGCGAAGTTCGGGCGAGAGAAGGGAGAGAAGATCGTCTTGCTGATGTTGTTCGTCGTTTTTATTGTCACCCAGGCTGCTGCTGTTGTCATTTTTCTTTGCATTCTTCTTTTTACCAACCAGCAAATGGTTGTCATCGTCCATGTCGTCGTCATTATCATGAATAGAACTATTGACATCATTGCCAATGCCTCGTTTCCATGTCTGTTCCGACTGTTTCAAAATGGATTCGAGGCGCTTTTTCTCTTTATCCTCGGTCAATTCGCCATAGCCGGTCATGTGACGCTGGGATATCTTGCGATAATTGCGGGCATATTTCGCTGGGTTGGATTTGGATTTTCTCATTTTGTGTTTTGTTTGTTAAATAGAATAAAACAAACTCGAGACGATAATATTATTTGTTTGAACAAGCAGGTAATACTGGTGATGGCTAGAGGTGGTATTGTACTGCTGTGGGAAGATGAAGATATGATTATTTCAGCTCTTTTGTTTTTTATGCCACATGCTACTATCAAGGAACAAAATCAAAGATTTTTTTGTGGAGGATTCAGTGAGGATTTTAAGATTGTGGCACAAAAAAGGTGGAGGTGGAGCGAGCGAGGCGAGATGTCGGATCTAATAGATGGCTGCCCGTCGATCAGGTTATGAGTCCTGATAAACATCAAGCATCAAGGACTTTTTATCACACAAGAAAAAATTAAACAAAAAAAAATTGAAAAAAAATAAATAATATCTACTCCTAGAAAATAAAAAATTACATCTCTATTGCTAGCCATAAAAATTAGAGTATTTGTTTTTATTTTTGTATTGGCAATTGTTAGAAAAATGGCACTTATAACATTTTTCTCTGTGCATTTGCAAATGTGATGTTTATTGTACATCTGACCACAACCACAACCACAAACCCAAACCCAAACTCTCCTCTCTTAGTATTGCGAGACCTAGACTGCCATGCTCATGCACTGTGCCCTGAGAGAGCTTGCCTTGCAGTTCTAATTCATCCATGGCTAGAAGATGGCATCTATTGCACTATGTATAGAGAAACACCCGGCAATGCTAAATGGGTGGCTAGCATAACATCTCCATGAATCAAAATAGATAACAGTCAAAATAGTGGAACTTAATTGTATTTTATGATAAATTTGTGACATGTTCTGCAAATTAGACATACTATTGTTGATAACGATTTATTGATTTTATTGATTATATCAATTTTAAATCACAACCACAATCCAGCAAAGCAAGCTCCACTAATGGTACGACAGCACTATTAACATGTGTGTAGTCCGCATTATAAGATGGATGTAAGACGTATCCTACAGGGCTATTAGGATCAGGATGTCGCAGCTTTTGCTCATAGTCAAGTAGAAACACACCACTATATTTGTTTGCAGTATTCGTTAAATGAGATAGTGATTCCAATGAATTACTTTCACCGCATAATTCTCTCCTCAGGGTTTCATTCCACACCATCATCCTCTGCCTTCTCCTTGCCCTCCCGAGCGACTTGCCGTTCTTCTCTGAACGATAGGCATGGGGTGCTACTGGCATCACCAATATTTGCAAACGATATTCCTCAGAGAGCGCAGAGATAGAATTGAGGTAGTGAATGACTGTACGTTCCACAGCATCATTGCAATCCTGGTAGTACCCCTGGAGAAGTGCTCCACCTATGCCTTCCCTACAATCAATTTCCCCCGCACTGATAATAATGGTCCTGTTGGAAGTATTTATTTGATATAGATTTTGTTGTTGCGTTGATAATCGCTGAAGACAAGCGTGAAGGTTGTAATGAGTAAAGAACGGAGTATTTGGACGAGAATGCCATGCTTTCATTCCTGTAGCGGGGAAAGGAACAGCTGTTCGATACATTATTGGTTGATTGCTGGCCAAGCTGTTCATGTTTGTGGAACTGGACTTGCTTGGATCAATGCAAATAGTTTGCCATGCAAGTGAAAGAACATGAGAATCTCCCACTACATACACCGGTGGATGAGGCGTGTAGAATGGTGTTTGGGGATTTATTATACTGGGCAGCGGTTGATTCGGATGTTGGTTTTCTACATTGTTGGAAGAATTGCATCGGGCGGTTGAGTGTGCATTGGATTGTGAAGACGATGATTGCTCATTCGGCCGCTCTTCTGAAGAGTTAGTTGCACTGATGGTTGTTTTCATTTTAGTGCACGCCTCTAGTATCCTTCGAAAATAACCAGAAAAAGCCTGATCCATACAATCCATTCCCTCTGCATTGATTGTCATGTCCTTCATTGAAACACCCTCCTCCTCATTTTGACGAACAATATTACTCGCATCTAAACAAAACACTTCATCCCACACTGGAGACTGGCAATTCTTTCTATCCATTCGATGTTTCTTCACTCTCTCCCCCAAAACCAACGCGCGAATAAATATGTAGTATGCCCAGTGACTTTTAAAGTCTTTGGCCAACAGTCTTCCTTGTGGAGATGAGGGAGGGAACATTGCTGCGAGGTATGGAATCGAATAACATGATAGACGAAGAAAGGGTCCGGAGATCGGAGAAGAGTAGAGGAGTTTGACTAGGAGTAGTTGAAGCACGGGAGGTAGAGGACGATATAATATTCGATCATGATGTTGTGATGTTGGAGAAAGACTCTTGTCATCCCAGAATTCTAAAATTGAAGGAATTTCCATAAAATGTTCTCTTCGACTTAAAAATGAATGCATTGTTGAAATGGGATTGTCAGCGGAGCTGGATTTCCGAGTTATATGTGACAATCGAGCTAATATTTCCAATGCAGTTGGCAATGTGATTCTTGATTGTTGATATTTTTTGTTGCATTCAACAAGATGGCTTTCGTTTTTGCTATTGTCGTTGCTTCCATTCTCGTCGTTGTTTGTAAAGGGGGGCATTATTGTGTCCAACGCTCTCAAAATGCCTTCAAGGACTGGTGATGTTGGTGGAAAGGCAATGTAACAGGGTGAGACTCCACATTCTGCCATGCCGCAACCGCATCCTTTTGGTGTGTCCATTGATCCTGCATTCTCTTGCTCGTTTCTGTTATCCTCGTCGATTGCATTGGAATCCATCCCCTTATTGCATGTCAAAGTTGCCAGAGATGGTGAAAAGTCCAAAGTCCCACCTGCACGATAAACTAACAGAGCTAATGCTCCCACTTCTGGAAATCCTGCCAATTCCGCCATTTGAGCATAGTCTCCAGCCGATCTCCACTCGCTATCTGCCTCGAAAGCTTTGTCGTTACATGCATGCCCATCGTTACACTGCGTTTGCTTCTCATTGATCGATATTTGAGTAGAGCCATTACTGCATTCGCTGATTTTCTTCAACCAATGACAAATTCTCCAAGCCACTCCAAAATGAAACAAAGATTGTCGATTCGATCCTCCGTCCCGAAGTGTTTTCCCTGCCAATTCATGCGCTACTCTTAATTCGCAGAGTGCATGGACAGCTTCCGATGGGAGTGGTCGCATGATGGAATCATCGGTACTTCCATTACGTTCGTCATTTGTGTCTAATGTTTTGTTACTGCCGCTTCTGTCAGTGACGTTCGAGTTTAATGTGGCAAATGACGATAGGAACGACGAATTATTTGCGGAGGAGTAGCGATGAAATACATCATGTGCTCTTTTCAGATCACGATCTAGCTCCTGTGCTGTCGTCGTCGTTGTTGTTGCATCATGATGCTCAGCTGTGGATCTGGCACGTCGATCAAGTCGATCTTCGGCATAGTTCATGGGATGGGAGGTCGTACGATATCGTGGGTTCGTTGGTGATGGTTACGGACGATGTTGGTTTTCTGAGGTGTGATGATCATATTGCCGTGTCCGATGTCCTAAATATGTCGAAGGACTAACAGAGACCAACGCGACTGATGAAAAAAACTGGAGCGAAAGACAAACAATAATACGATGGCATTGTAGGATTAATACGTAATTTAAATAGAAGTGTGTGCTAATACATCGTTTATTGTTATCAATTGTATTCCTGTAGTTAAAATATTATGATCATGCGCTAATTGCTCCGACCGCATGTCTTCGCTGTATCCCAGTAGTAGTTGGCAAACTTTGGTCTGCTGTCGCTGGATCCGATCTCTTATTCTTCATTACTTGCCTCTGAGTCGCCTTTTGTAAAAGTTTAACAACATCAACCGGTGCATTCGAACAAATAGCATATTCAAGTGGGCTCATCTCATCCTCATCTTCCAAAGTGGCCGCGCGCAATGACACAGACAACAACGCTCGGACAACATCGTACGAAGGCGGCGCTCGTGGCTGATCATTCTCAATGTCTTCAAAAAGCTCGCACGAAGTGTCACATGCGAAATGCAAAGGCGTCATGCCGTCTTCGTCTTGAACATCACACGCCGATGGACATGCCTCAGCCAAAAGTTTGACCAATGACGCGCTCGCTCCGGTGCCAACAGCGACATGCAATGGAGTTCTATCCAAGCAGTCGCGTGCTCCCGTCAAGTCAGGAGAGAGCTCGATCATAAGGGCAATGACGTGAAGTGGAGGGTTATAGCGCACACATGCGTGGAGCAAGGTCATGCCATTGAACTCTGAAGATTGGGAAACGTGGTTGGAGATCATTTTGAATGCACGCGGGTTGCCGAGGGCGATGTTTTCGAAGGCTGTCCAGCTTCCGGCTTCCATCATGGAGAGCAATTGAGAAACGTACACGATCATCTTGTCGTTATCGGTAGAAGTCATGGTTATTGATTATTTGTTGGTGAGTATGAATAATAATTTCCAATTGTGGTGCTTTGATTATTTTTTTATGAGAGCAAAGAGCTGGCGAGGTAGAGGCGTTTTTGTTCGTGCCGCGATAGGCTGACCGGGCATGCATTATTCACCGTGTAGAAATGGCAGATCACAATCACGACCAGGTATTCGGACTAATACTTTTTAGGCCTAAAAAGAGCTTGATTCAAGTCTGCTCAGCTCAGTCTCATCAGACGTCATCTCAATGGGGGCGATCAGGACGGCGATGTTCAATTTGTCCATCGACAGATTGAATACTGCTCTTGAAATAATCAAGTTTAAAAAGTTCAAGTTGTATCATGTTGCTGCACGCATTTCGTATCTACATAGTGTCATACCGTATGTCTGCTGTCACGCGCATTGTTGGGGTTCCAGATTCCATTTTTTTTCCAATCTGAGTATTCCAATCGAATT
>JALLAR010000447.1:0-16145 GCA_036939335.1 Conticribra guillardii
GTATGTTCGCAAGGACAAGGCGAATGTACCCAACTACTCAAAATCGCACTTTTGGGAGAGGTTTGCGAGAATAAGAATTCCTCGTGAGAGGGTTGGGGAGGGCAGAGCACAATTTTTTTAGTTCAATTGTTCGCAGTAATCGTTGATGTTGGCCAACGGCCGATTTGTGTTTTTTGGTTGACGCGCAACGTCTGGCCGTGCCACCACCGTGCTCCGAAAAAATCTGCCCGAGTTTTTTGATTCGTGATTGCTTTGGGCTGGACCCCCTAGCCAAGTCCTCTTCTACCGCCCCTTCTTCCACTTCCACGTCCACGTGATCTACCTCCAGTGAAGGTGTTCTGTGTGGGTTGATACGATTGTGGTGGGTTTGGTGCTGGATAGATATTGGCTGGTAGCTACTGCAGTTGGTGCTCGTGGTGGGAGGCAGACCCTTGTGGTGCTAGCATCTGTGCCTTCATCATGTAGGCAGCATGTTGTTGGGCATTGATTTGGTGTAGGGACTCAATTTTGGCTGCTTGTGCCACCAGTTGACTGTGGAGTTGGTGCGTCAATGTTGATAGCTGGACACTGTCTTGTTGATGCGCTGCAGCCATGACAGAGAAACCTTCGGTGATGGATGTGATGCTTTTTAGACTGTCGTTATTGGTTGCAGCAAGAGATGCAAGAATGGTATGGCAACGCGCCATGACGAGCAGACGTAGCGGAGTTTTTGTCGCTCAAATTTCAGAAAAACTTGATAGTATGTAAACTGCTAGTAATTTCCTAAGCAATATTTACTTAGTCCGAGTACCATTTTGGGATATTATTTCAATCACGAAGCCAAATCAGCTGCAGCAGATCCCTTCTACACTCACAACCCCCCACTTATTTGATTGTTGCTTGGGCACTCATGGTGATGCGCCTTCAATCAAAACCCCCCAAGTCACCCCTTTGTTTGAATCGATTTTGATTTTTTTGGCTCAAAAGCCGATCGCAAAAAAATGAGTGGTCCTACCACACCCAAAACTCCCTCAACAGACATGCCCACCGTCATCGGAACCAGTCATAGACATGGATCTTCTTCTCTCCCCTCTCACGAAACCAATATCTATGTGGACGATCCTGTCCCAATAGATAGCCTTGTTGTCATTAGATCATCCACGGCTTCCACACTCAACAGCAACAACAACAGCATGCAAAGCAACAACAACGATGGCTTACAAAACCAAAGCAACAACTCCACCAATTCTAACGCAATTGCAGCCATCAATGCACAAACGAGATCACTAATCAAACGCATCCCAAAGACTATTGATGTGTTGAAAGTTTTATCAATGCATCAGCAAATCAATCAAATACTGTCTTACTCCAAATATTTCAACGACGATGCTGGTAAAGCAATCCTTCTCGCCCCATTGATGTGGGAGCAAATTTCTCGAAGGATTTTTGATTCAATCAAAAAGTATGTTGTCAATTCAACACAGGATCTCAAGAAAATGTCTGAAGATCACCGATTAGAAATGCAAGCTTTGTTAGATGAGGGTGTTGCAAAATTATTTGGGTCGGAGAATGATACTCTAGTAGAGAAATGCAATGAAGCCGCGGGGCTTCTGCATTTTATTGGATTCGAGTTTTTGGAAGAATTTAATTCACAAATTAAACCATCTTATGGGAAAACAAACCTGCCAATTCACTTGCAGGTAGATAGCATTGTTTCTGCATTGATTTTGCTAAGCTACAATGAAATGTTTGATGATGAAACAATTGCAGAGCATGCATATTACGTAATAGGATTTCTCGGCAACCAATTGGAAAATGAAGCAAAAAGGAGGAGCGAAAGGGGTGAAATTAGGCATTGTATGGAACATTTTTGTCGTCACTTCATTAAACCCAACAATAATCCTGCAAAAGTTGAGTTGCTCAGGGAAGAACTCCCAACTTCACTTGTGGACGCTTGTCTGGCATTTGGTGGATTGCAATATACTGATGTTGAATGCTTCTGCTTTTTTGGTATGATTGAGCAAATATATGCCACAACTACATCATTGGACAATTTTATTTTTGGCGGTGGAAAACTGACTAGAGAAATTATTGATGCAATCTCACACAATTTGCAAGTGGTGAAAGAGAAGCCATTTCTCTGTTGGTCAAAAAGCATCATGGATTCTCTTCTGACGCTATTCGTTTGGTTTTGGAGTTTTTGCTAAAGGTCTTTGCTCACACCAGATCAAAGGATATTTCACTGTGATTTAATGGGAATATGTATAAAGGATCTACTGTCACACTCCGCCCTACACTCACTGCAAAATCGATGGGGAAGAGTAAATCGAAAAATAAAAATGATTTAAATAAACTAAAAAAGAAGAAATCAAATGTTGCAACAGCAGAAGATATAAATAATCACGAGGAGATGCTTAGAACTGTGCTATCATTGAATGATTGCAGTGAACAAGACATAGATACTTCAAAAAAGATTGCTACTTCTGAATTTATTGAGGAAAATCATCGTAATGAAGATAAAGACTAAATTTTATTATTATGCACAAACTAAATTATTTTTCTCAGACTTTAGTTTTTTGGCAACAGTGCAAGATATTCATCATGAGAAACTTGTGCTCCAGCAGAGTTCTGCCGACCACGCTTATTTGTAAATAAGTTACTCTTTGGCAGGCTTCCAAATTTGGATGTGGCTTCATTGCAATGTTGGAGAGTGGGATTTGTGTTTTAGTTGCAAATCATTACAAAAAAATGCTCACAAACATCAGTGCCGCTGCAACATTGATACATTTTTTTGATCCATCAACATCCAAATAGCAATATGCAACTCCTGCCAATCCAAAAACCATCCATACGAGATCTTCATAGGTGTATTTGGTGATATACTTCTCGTTGAAGCCACCAGCTTCCTCCTTCCACTCCTCAAACAGTCTCAAGATTGCAAATAATTCAAAAATATTTGGATGCACAGGTGAATTTATATGCCTAACTTGCGTGTGCTTGCCATTCTTGAAAGAAGTTGCATTCATGATGTCAATGAGCCAATCAACTGCATTGAAAATCTCCATCATCGGGTCATAATCCCCAATGTTGGCATCGGTGCTATCGCAATGAACAGTCAGCATTCTAATCATTGTTTGAGAAAATATCTGCATTGCCAAGAAAACTTGCATTTTATTGTAAGAGTTCAATTGAAAATGCTCTTTTCCAAATTTGTATTTCCTCAAGTTTCCCTTTTGCATGGAGGCATCTATTGTTTGCTTCCAAACATCATCACACATTGCCAAAGACATCCACTTCCCTCGAAATTCCAACTTTTGTGCTTTACTGTCAAAAGCATTCCTGACTTTCTTTACCCAGTGAGGCATTTCTCCACCAATGAAAATTGTAATGTCCTTGCTGTAGACAGGACTGGGGTGTGGAAATGCAACTTTGAAGGGAAGACCCTCCAAATCATCATCGTTGCAATAGCCTAGAAAAATACTGCGGGCTGTGAGTGTTGCTAGTTTTTTGAATGCCGCACGATTTTTACTGGCACCATCTGTCGGTAATGTATTCACAATGAAGCCAAAAGTTGATAGAGAAACAATAATTTGTCAAATTGTAGGGATAAGGAAGTTGGAATCAATTGATTTCAATCCGTATCTTGCCGCTACAAATTGATGCCGAATCCCAGAAGCAAAGGTTGTCACGATGAAGACAAGAAAATGCTTTGCCAAGTCTGGAATGATCATAGATGATTCTGAATCATCGTTTTTTTTTCATCGCATCATCGATGCTTTCAATTCTTTCAGCTCCTCCTCAATTATATTGATACTAAAAGCATCGTGGGAGATTCCGATGATTTTGTTGGTGTGAAAGTTTGTTACAAATCGTCCTTTGCATGACATGGCGTCAAATGATAGATTAGCGTGACGATGCCAATCAAAGATGTCAGCATTGGGGTTGCATTGATCGAATGTGCGCCTTTCACGATGGAGATTAGTAAACAATATGCCATCAGGATCATTACTCATTGGAATTGTATATTGATTTAATGTTCTACTCTTTGGTATGCCAGCAACCTCTACCAAAAGATCGTAGCAGCCCCCAGCATAACCCATTTTTGAACGAATGTATATTCCTAAATGTACTGAAAAGGGACAGTGCCTCACAGAAGTTTTCCCGCTCTTCTTTACAATTTGGTGCTTGCGGACATTTTCAGCAAAAAGATACTCTGCCATACTGCCCTGTGTGACCTCCTTGCCCATGAATTAACAAAGATGAGGCAGCACTTCCTCACTGAATATGAAATCACTGGAGCCATTGATTGGAATCTCAATCCCATTATCCTTGCTCATTTTATGTGCAATATTCTTACGGTATTTTATTTTTGCTTCATCATGTAGACTCTCTGACAAACTGATGCATTTCTGAGCCATGATAGAAGGAGCTCTTTCAAGTATGATGTTCTTTGTATTTTTTTGCACTCCTTTTGACCAAAAATCAAAGCTGCTTGCACAGCGCCGGAAGAACGCCTCCCGCGAATCATAGCAAACAGTACACATTGTCTTGCCTGTGATCAAAAGTCCATTATTGCACAAAGAATGGAAGACTGTTGCAGATTCAAACATCTGCTTTGGATCGTGATATTCTCCCTCTTCAATGATCCATTTGATAACATTTTATGAGCCAGAAATTACAGCACCACAGACGGGAGGGCAATATTTCCATTGAAAATTGTCAGGATGGGATAGTTTATATTTTGCAATGTATCCTTATCGAATGACATGAGCAAATCCCGTCACCACGTTCTCCATATTGATTGTTGATATTTTGGGGTTGTGGATATCCTGCAGCGTTATGCCTTTACAAGGTGATAATGTTTGAGAAGTAGGGGTCTCGTAATTATTTTCAGAGAAAGCCAAGACAGCAAAGATTTGATACTGTGGACCTTGCTTTTGTATTTTGCGTTGTTGGTCGACTCCAAACCAATAAAACTGAACAACTTGGGCCTTTGTACAACGGTAAAATAGAGGAGGACTAAGAATCTCTGTCAATTTAGACACATCTTGGTCCGTGAGAAAGATATCTTTGATAAAATCGTCGGAGCAGTGAACAAAATCAAGTTGCTTTGTCCATTTTGCATTCTTTTTGAACTCGCCTCTTAGAAATGTAATGGAGTAACTGCTTGCATCAATAGGGTGTGGGGAAGGGTGATGTGAATCTTTCACAACATTGTTAGCAGCTGTGGATGGAGAATACAATTTCTGAGATGGTTTTTGTGTGCGGGAGCTCTTCCTTGCAGAAGCCACCATGCCCAAAAATCTAGTGTAGAGAGAGGCTACGGGCGCCAAATATGGCTCTGGCAGTATGAAAAAGGGGACACTTTAGTGGGGGGTTGGGTTTTGAGAAGCGATTCGCACCAAGAGAAACTTCTGGGGAGAGTGTGCTGAGGAGATATTCCGATTCTAGCGGAGGGGTCGGACCAGTGGTGTAATTGAAAAAATACTAGCTTTTTGCATGCGAGACCAGAGGAGCGGTCGGCTGTCACAATCGAGCAAAAAAATTTGCCTACGTCTGCTCATCCGCTCGGAGAAATTCAAAATCTAGATTATTTTATGCGCGTTGCCATACCATGCTCGCATCTCTTGGTTGCAGGTTCTGGATTGGTGAAACCGGTCGCGTTGTAAGCCGCGCCGTGATATCCATGTGCTCCTGCTGTGATTAGGCCGTGGACTTTATCGAGGTAGGCATTGATGAGATATTTTCTCAAGATAAACCAATTGTTCTTTTTGATTGGTGTTTTTTTGTGCCATTCCTTCATTTCATCCACATAGTTTCCCATTTTTTCGACAAGTACAATGATGGTGCCGATTAATTGTTGGAGGGAGTATGGGTTGCTTGCAACAACTGCCATCATTTGACAGTCTTTGACCCATTTAAGTAATCCTTCAATCGGGTCATTGGCGTTGTATGCCACCTTCATGACTTGATCGTTCTCCCAAACATCATGGCAGTTGGAATGCCCCATGGATCCTCCACACTGTCAATGATTTCTCTGATGGTGAGTGTGCGATCCGATCCTTGTTGGTCTAGTGTATTACTGATTTTGAAGGCATCGGGGATGGCTTTATCAAGGGCATCAAACATTGCACAGCAAAAATTGTTGTAAGGATTTCTATTGCCTTGTTGCTGCTTCCCATCAGTCCTTGGTGTCAGTTTTGTCTTGTTCACTGGCGTTACAATGGCGGGGGTATGCTGGTTGGTCTCCAGGGTTGATGGGGTTTACCCATGGTGTAGCCTCGTAAAAGACATACATCTGCGGCTTAATTATCATGCCGGCATGTCCCATGTTGTTGGATTGTTTATATGGTAATTTCTTTGCCACCTTTACACACAAATTGACAAGCTTTTTTAGATTTGTATATGTGGGAAGGGGCTTGATGGATGGGAGGGTTCCGATGAGCTTTTTGCATTCCTCATAGGAAATGCCATCGTTGCTCACCATTTTTACTGACTTGACATTGGTGCAGAAGGTTGAGGAAGCTCACTCTCAGTGGGGGCATCTTTCCTCGTAGGTTGATGGGGCGCTCACTCTCAGTGGGGGCATCCTCCTTTGTGTTTATGCACTTGTATAATTTTGTAGCTAATTGTGATGAGCTATTTACTTAATTATGTTAAAGAGCGGCACTACAGCCATGGTCAAACTAATGGTTGAACTAAGTAAAATTATGTGCATTTGTGCATTATTGCTTGGGGGCAGATCGTGGTCTACCACCATGGCTGGTCTGTCCGTCTACACGTCGTAGTACTCTGGCTCTTGGTACTACCGGTAGGGGGAATTGCGTATGTAGCCCCCTGGTATGTTTCCAACACATTTCTCAAGGAGTCTATCATTGCAATCTTACTGTCAAATCTTATGCGTTACTGCATAAATTTAATGTCAGACACCATTTGAAAGCTTAAAAAAATTAAATGGAAATCTTTCCTTGCATCGTATGGGCCTGTGCAGGCAATACCCATAGCACGAGGGATAGGGCACACCTAACTGAGTTAGGATTACATAGATTGCAAGTGCCGGTCTCCCACGACCAACATCTCGTGACTCACCAAAAGTGCAGGTCACCCACGACCATTATCTCATGACTGCCGTACCCATGAACTCTGGAGCCAATCCAATACTCTGTGCACGGTGTGGGACACGAACCCCTGACCAGCAGACCTGATCACATCAGTTCTACCACTCAGCCAAAGGCTACCGTACACCATTTAAAAGCTTAGCTGAGGTCATGGAAAGGTTTGCGTGGGATGATTATGGTTTCGTTTTTTTCACGTTTTTGATCATAAACCAATCACGGTCAAACTTAACAATGTATCTCTTGTTGTGTATTTGAACCAAATTGCCAGCCCATTCCTTCAAACATGGAACCTGTCACAAGCAACACACCATGAAAGTGGTGTACCATTTGTACAAGCTAGGCTTCAGCCTGATGTATGGTGCAAGATATACATCAACAACTTATCCCATACCCTTCCATTATAGACTGTTCCCCAAACAACATGCAACAAAAGGAAGAATATTGGGATGCAAATTTTGTGGGAAGAAAGAACATATGTAGGCATGCAACGTTTGAGCGTACGGCATAAAAATGAAACCAACATCTTTATCTGCAAACAAAGAGAACCAATGCCTGAGTACACTATTGACCACATCATATGCAAGAAGTTCAACATCAAATTCCAGTTGTTTGAATATACAACCACACTTGGCCCCCCATTTGTAGTTGCAGCTCCACTCACCATTGAACAATGTGATTATATCGATGGAGTCTTCAACGAGTTCACTCACTTAACAAAAGAGGAATACAACACTATGTTGAATGATTTGCTTCATGAAACTTGTCAAGAAAAAAACGGACTTCATTCCTCATATATTGATGAAAACAACAACTGATTCATTTATTGTGTCGATGTAATAATATAATTATAATATAAATAAAAGAAGGTTTCCTTCTAGAGTTAGGTTTTTGCTATTAAACCAAAATGGCAGACAATGCCATTTTTGTTTTCACTTCTTGATGTGCAAAAAGTGAGCCCAAAAATAAATATTTCAGCTAGGGGGCAACACTTAGCCATTTTAGTGGCTTTGTTTGGGTCACAAATAAATATATAGTTAGCGAGATTGGCAGTGAGGTATTGGTTGGACCGTGGCGCTCGCGAGGCTTCTCAACAAAAAATAAATTAAATTAAAAAATTGAGAAAGGCTGTTGTGTAGGGAGGTACTGTGGTCACGTACCTGGAAATTTTTCAAATGGGCAGTTGTTAATGGCATAAGAGAAATTCCGTTGGGCGAGGGTAATATCATACTACCCCTGAAGGTATAAAGTACGGAGAGAAAATGAGGTCACAAATGAGAATTTGAAAAATAGCTAGTTTGCCAATGCGATTGCTAGCAAAAGAACAAATACTTTTTTCTCTCTCACTTCTGACGCGTGAGCGTCATGATGTGAGAGAGAGAAAAGGGGGAGAATGCCAAGGCATTAACTCCCCCCCAGAAATTTGCTTGCTTCTCTGTCAGGCGCTTGATGAAGCGTGGTTCTAGTGACGGCATCTCGAATGTTTTCTGGGCGGCTGTATGCGATGATAAGCTTTCTCATCCCAAGGTTGTGTGGGAGGGAGAAGTTGCCGCAGGTGTCCATGAAGATCCGGCGGAGGTCGTTGCATGGGATGTCATATGGGTGGTAAGTCCAGTGCAGGATGACAAGTGCTCCATTTTTGTAGTGCTCAGTGGCAGTTAGGGATGCATTTGATGGTTTTTTGGCAGTTATTTTCTGTCAGCATCGATAAAAACATTGCGGAGGAAGGTTGAGTCCCATCCTCTGGCAATGAGGTGTCTGTAGAGTTTCGCTGCGATGGCAAGGTAGTCGGCTCTCTCTGAATTCTGTTGTTGGTATTTTCGGAGGAGGCCGTAGATGATGCCTTTAATCATTCCTGGAGGGTGTGCTGATTTTGGAGGGATGTAAAGGTAAATATTCATGGGCTTTTGGAATGTACGAGTGATGATTCGTCCGTGGTTGATTGCGATGGTCAAGTCAAGGAAGTTGACTGTATTAGTGGGTGGTTCCATTTCCCATCGGAGGTCTCCAAAGTTGTCCATGTCTTTGCAGAAGTTTGTGTAGTTGTGTTTGGGTGTGTAGGTTGTTGTGTCCAGAGCCCAAAACTATCATCAATGAATCATTGATAAAAAAGGGTTTGTTGAGTGATTAGGGAGGATTCTGTTGTTTTCATGCACGCCAAAGTATATTTCGGCCCACATGCATGCTGCAGAGGTGCCCATTGTTGTACCGGTAATTTGTCTAAAATTAAGGTCACCAAATTCAAAAACATTGTTTCTCATAACTAGTCGCATTGCAGCTTTAACTGCATTGGTTGGGAAGTTGAGTGGGAGGTCAAATCATTAGTCAAGTTCATCGATCCAAGTGGAGATTACTGCAATGGCATGTTCGGTGTGTATATTTATACATCGAGACTGTGTCGCCAATGAAAAGTTTGGTGTTTGGTGGAATGGGGCTAAGTTGCTTCAATTCATCAATTAGTTGTTGACTATCCTTAATATAGGATGGGAGGAAAGGAAGGAGTTTTTTCAGCCAATAATCTAGCCATTTGCTAAGATTATTCATAAAGGTTCCGGCACAGGAGACAATTCGGCGCATTTTCCATGGTTTTTTATGGGCTTTGAGGCTCATACGGAAGCGGGCAATTTTCTCTGGGGTTTTCTTTCAGGCACAGAATAGGTAGGTAGCTTTGGCTTCGGACATTTCTTTTTGGAACTTAGTGATGAAGGCGTCATATCTGTAGCGGAGGCGGACCATGTGGACTGTAGCTTGGGATTTGGTAAGTGGCTCGTAGACATTTGCATTTCCTAGGTGTTCGGAGATGCCTCGTTGAATGTAGATATCTCTATCTAGGATAGCTGGTCAGAGGTTTTTATTGGTTTCGATGACGATTAAGTCATCGTGCTTCTTTAGATATTTTATAAGTTTATTTTGGTGTCTTGAGATATTTGGGAGCTTTGATAGTTGGTATTGTTTGCAAGCATTGTGCAGCTTGTCTGAAAAGCTGTTGAGGCAGGTTTCTACTTCTTGGGAGGCGTCAGGGGGTTCCCAGTTGCTGGAAATGTAAAGGCCTGGAATGTAGTGGCCTTCAGTATCTTCTGGGAGATGTTGGAAGAAGTAGTTGCAGCGGACATTTGATCGAAGTCAGGCTAGAGTTGCATATGTGTTGTTTGTCGGTGTTAATTTTTGAATGCAATAGTTCAGGCCAAGGCCTAGGAGGGATCTGATTCCATTTGGTGCTTTGTTGATTGAGCAGTAGTTGTGGCAGGCCACGTTGGTGGGTTTGTCGAAGTAGTGTTATACACTCATCTCTCCGATGATATTTTGAGTGCTTTGATGTAAGGGCAGATTGGTGTCTGCGAGGAAGCCATCGTTGATTTTTTTGTAATGTTGGTGTTTTTTATTGCAATGGTGGCGGTGTTGGCAAAGTAGTTGTCTGTTGTCTCTGCGTATGTGCCAAGTTAGCTCTTTCTTGTGCCTCTTCTTTTTTTGGAGTTGTTGGATGCGTCTTGATTTCCTCGGCTGTTTTTGCTTTGGCTGCGCCCTCTCTGCTTTGGAGGGGGGGTATCATCTCGCTTCCAGTGAATATTCTTCTTCATGATGCTGTTGGGGGCCTTTGTATTCTTGTTCTTGTTGTTGTTGTTTGGAGGCTTGGGTCACGAGTGGCTTCTTGAGCAACGGGATGGTTTTCTTGACTTGGGACCATTCTTTCCGGGCTGCAACTCCTGGGTTTCGGAGTTGCCCGAATATTTTTTTCGCATCAATCCTTTCATTTTGCTTATCTCTTTTCCAACGATGTCGCCAACTTTTTTATCAATCATATTTTGAATGATTGCTGGGTTGGTTGGGGTCTCTTCATCAAGCACCATGGCTACATCTTCGTTTGCTTTATTTTGCTTTTTGTTGGCAATAAAAGATTTAAGTTGAGTGTTTTGTTCTCGCATTTTGTCTTTGTTAAAGTGGAAGGACCAAAGGGCGGTAGTTATACCTGGTAGGAGGGCTTGGAGTTGACCTTCAATTACTCCGGAGAATTTGTTGGCTGCTGCACAGGTGGACATTCTGACATGCAGTCTGTCCAGTGTAAAGGAGTGGTGGCGAGCAAATTCTACGCACATGTTGGTGGTAGAAGTGTGGTGGAATTGAGTGATGGTGGAAGGTTGTAGGTTGAGAATTGCTTTTTCAGGTGCATTCAGGGCAATATCCTCTTGGGTAATGGTGTTATGTCCAGTGGGGAGGAAGTCATCGTTAGTTGATTTAACGATGACGAGGCATTCTGCGATGAGTTTAAGTCCATCATAGAATGTTTTATAAAGGAGTTTCAGGAACAGGAATAACATCCATTTAGTCCAGGGTTAGCAAGATGACCATGCCTAACAATAAGTTTGGTGCACTAGACTCGAAACATGGAACACCAGTACAGTGGGGATACTCTTGGCCTTTTGCACCCATCCTCAACAAGAGTGTATGTAAATTTGTAATGGACACATTGCCAATTGGGAGTACAAAACGTTATCGCACTTCTCACACAGGTAGATATCAAAACCTTGGAACAAGGTCTACTAATATGGAAAATAGGTCAATGATGGTGTCTCCATATATAACACATCAGCTCATCATTACTGTCATGATGGAATGAACAAAACTGCTCTTCTGCACATGTGATGGATCAAGAATCAACTGAGGGACAAGGCTATGCAAGTAACACTTCATCTGGGTGAACTATTACATCTGTCACTGCAAAAGGTCCTCACTTCTATTGACTTTTCACAAATTTTAGCAGGCTTCATGTGTACTTGGAAAGGATACACAAATTTTATTCATTGTGATGATAAGAACAAAATGTTTTCAGAGTAAAGTTCTTCTGTTCTTGAATTGCAAAGGAAGAGTGGCATTCCTGAATGCAAGGAGTACATTGACACTCTTTACCATGTCTTTCCAAACCTAAATGAGTTACCTATGCCTACAACCTGTGGGTGGCATTTTGTTGAAGAAAATGAGGAATACTGCCACTGGCATTTCTTTGCGAATGTTCCTTGTGGGACAGTGCTTGATATATCATCATTAGCTTACAACAAAAATGTACCACAGATTGGGTGTACATTTTATGGTGGATTAATGGAACACTGTACAATGAGGCCATTGTGGATACGCAATGACGGGATGGTGAGAATATCCATTCCATCTGGTACTGATAATTATAATATGGCATGGGGTGATCATGAAATTACTCTAAAAGCAAAAAGAGATGAACCAAGAAGAAAAAAGCAACGGGGACAGAGATTGGAGAGATTTTGAGTGGCTAGGCAGCAGTGTCTTTAGGATAAATTGGTATGTTTGATGACTTTATTCTGTTGTTATTTGATATGATTGATATCAATTTAATGTTGTCTAACAAACAATATGTTTCATTAAATGTTTATTTGCAATTTATGACTCAATTATTGTGGCGTAAAACAGATCTGGATATTTGTATCAATTCACCTATTTGTAACACATGCATAAACAATGTTACAGACAATGACACACCTTTTGGCCGCTACAAATTTTTTATACAATATTTTTGTGACCTCTACAATTGACATAGGGACTCAAGAATACGCTGACATTGGAATACCTTCGCATGCAAGAAACTGCACACCAACTACTATTGCCATTGGATAATTCAATGATATAAGAATAAATCCCACATATGACCATGTGTTGTGCACCTTTTGGTACACCATCTTGTATTGGTGAATCATTTCCATTTGGCCATGGCCAGAAATGATCTGCAATTGAAATATGATTGACACACTAGATGTAGGATGTGAGGTATTTCAATTCATCTTTTTTGCTTTTGGACCCATTTAAAAGACGAACTCCATAGTCACTTATTTTTTGACAATTGTTAATCTTGTGTCGAACTACATGGCAGAATCCACACCCTCTTGGTGTGTTATTACCTTTAATGGGCATCTCGCTTGCAGGTTTCAATCTTGTTTCATGTGTCCGTGACCCATGTTTTATAATTGGCAAAGCAGGAACTTTGTTGGAATGACTTTCATGCTGTTGTGATTGATTGTCACAATCTCTCTTGGAATTTTCTCCCAGAGATAATTACTAGACATTTTCAGTTTGTGTAGACAAAAACATATTTTGATAGCCTCAGATGATTTCTTCAAGGTTCCCTTCCATTATGTCCCTGCCCTCCTGTCATCACAACATTGAGAAACTGCACTGCACATCCATCAGCTTGTTGCTTGATCCCCTGTGAAATACATATTTGAGCAAAGTCATCCAGAACATTTTTTGGTTCTTTGTATAAAATTTTCGTCCTGCATTTCTTCCTTACGTCTGTTGGTTCATCATATTCAAATAATTCAAACCCAACATTGGTCTCTTGATTTTCAGATACTGCTTTGGAAATAGTTGAATTCATCATCAACAAGTTTTAATTTTGCACCAACATCAATGGAGCAGTCGTCTATGTCATCAACAAAAGAAGCACCTTCTTGAGGAAATGCATTGCCTAGGATGTCCAAGTTGCGTTTCACTTTGGTATGAAGTGTCTTGTAGAATATGTGCCTCTTGTCAATTAGATCAATGCAAAACCTACCACCATTCTCCAATATTTCATGATGGCACTGGAAGAAATGTTGTTTGTGTGTAGAACAATTGCATCTCTCATCTGCTGGTACGATTCTTGGTGAGTCAGGATGTGCAATATTTGTGAAGGTGCTGCTACCATTATATGGATTGATTTCAATGCAATAATTCTTTGATGAAGTGTAGTATTCCCTCCACATATCAAAATATTTCCTTTCAAGTGTGTTCTTTGTGGTCTTTAACTCCTTGTCCATCTTTATGATCTTGTCTTGCTCAATCTCAGCGGGTATCATGAATTTATAACAGGATTTTTGTTGCTGCTGGTTGTTCTCCAAGTCACGCTGTCTAATAATTAATTTCTTTATTTCACTTTCAGACTCTTTGTACCACACACCTCCTAAATGGGAAATAATGCTCGGATGATTTTGCTCTGCTGGGTTGTTACTAATTTTGCCATAAGTGCCTAGCATGTCAGTGTCATTGAGGATGTATTTCGCATAGTGCTTCTTTAGAGCAGCCCATTTGTGAATGGTGTTCAGAACATTAGTGTTCCCTTGGTATATTACCTCCACATTACTCACAGCTCACAGCCAATTCAAAATCATGCTTGGAATAAGCCTGAAGTAATCCTGACATACCATTTGACAAATTTCCGGACCAGCTTCCTTCAAAGTCCTTCAGCCATATGTCTTAAAGTAGGCGATGACAATTCCATATGAAGCGGGCATTTGGGAGGATTAGATTTTCTTGATTAATAATTTCAGGACCCAACATCTTATCAGCAAACACGACAAAAAAATCTTCTCTCCTCCTGCCTGGGGTCGTATCCAATGTAGCTGCAATGCCTTCTGGTGCAACTCTTGGAGATCCATTTGAGTCCATGACAACTATTAACATGTATGGCCAATTGTAAGAGTTCATCTTACGTTTCAAGAAGTCTTGATATAAACCTACTCCGAATAGTTCGAAATCAGCCCTCATGGTTCCAGTTTGCCAAATGACCATTGTAGGGCTTCCAGTTTGCTTGTCTCGTGCTATGTGGTAATCGAAGCATTCATCTACTTGTTTGATTGATTCAAGATACTTGTCAACTTTACAAAGGTTGCTGCTTGACTGCATAACATCCATTATCACTTTATGGTACAACTCCTCTGCCTGCTCCACAACAATACCGGAGTTTGGTTTTGTGATTACATTAACAAACATTTCTTTCAGATCTTTTGATCCTCCTGATTGACAAATCAACAATTCCCTTTTTGCCCATAGATGGAAGTTTCTAAGTTCATCTGCGGTGATGTAGCTGTGTGAAGGGTTAACTAATTTCAAATATCCTTGGAGAGCTTTGTTACCCACAGCTTTGTTACCCACCTGCCAGTCTGACAGTTTAAGAATGGTCAACAAATCATCCATTTTCTTGCTTTGTTTGTATAATAATTTGCCTGCAGCTTTTGCATGGATACGATATTGTTCATGTGATGGATTGCAATCATTAGTGTGTGCGTAATTGGATGAACGATGGATGACAACTTCCTTCAGCTTTGGTGTAGTCCTATGTAGGGGGTCCGAAACAAAAAAAATGAAATTTTAAATGACTTTTGGGGATTTTTTTGTTCAACATTATAGATATGAATTTAACTAAGCCCGGAAAAAAGTTTCAAAAAAATGACCCCTTCCATCATTTTTTGTGGCTGAAAGTGGCGATTTTCTGAGTTTCACCTGGAACTTCATTTCGATTCATGACTGAGTGTTTACTAGTGTTATTTACTAGATAAAGTAAAATCTGCTGCATAAAAGTATATTTTTATTTAGATAGTTGTAGCTAATGCATGCACGAGACTTTTACCAGAAGGATTACTTTTATGCCTTAAAGTTGTGACTTTATGAGTCCCATGTTCGTCTCAATTGAGACTCATGACTGGCATTTTACTAGTGAAATTTACTTGGTAAAATATTTTTTACTAGATAAAAGCAGTGTTTTACTTTATATCATCACAGTTTCAAGGGGAACCACCCCAAATGAAGTGGGAGATTACTCCACCATGGTCTAACACAATGTTTGGTGTGTTTTTAATGGGTATTTAAGCCTCAGCTCATGGTGTATTGCTGAGTTATTCATGTATTTGGCACATGATTTTCATGTGAATGTATGATGAAAATCAAGCAAGATATTTAAGTGCTAGGTTGCACGTTACTGTCAGGAATTACCCGTTACTGTACATTACTGCACTGTTACTGTAATTTTCACAGTAACGTGATTACTGAGTAATGAAAATATTACGGTAATCCCCACATTCAGTATCGTAACCGATTTTTATTCCGGTAACAATATTAGTACCAGAGCTACATACATGGACACATGGACATGGCTATTGTACTATGATACATCATCAATTTTTCGTATCTTTTGTATTATTTTCGCTTGCGTGTGCTACCTAGAGAAGGAAATACCGGCGGTAATTACCGGATTACCGCAAATCCTGTTACCGT
>JALLAR010000448.1:0-15653 GCA_036939335.1 Conticribra guillardii
TGTGGAGCAGAATGCTCTGTTGTGTCTGAAAATCTGATTGATTGTTATGTGTTTCGTGTTTTATGGTGCCCCCCTCTAGAGTATACAATTAAATGAGGTGCTTGTTTGTGAGAGGGTTGTGTGGAGGTTTTGTTGAGGCAGCGAAGCTGTTGTTGGCTCTGCAACTGGTGTCCTGCTGTGTCCCCCGACCCTTCCTTTTGGCCACTATCCTCCACCACCACTTCCACCTCCTTTCCAGATGCTTCAGTGCCATCACCTGCACTTGAAGGGAGGTTGGTAGTGTCTGGGGGAGGCTTATTAGTAAACAAGAAGGGTTTTTTTGGTTGTGTGATGGACATCAATTTTTTTCATCGGCGATGGCTTTTTGTGTCCAACCGCAACGCCTGGAGACATGGCTAATGAGGCTGAAACAATACGAATCTATTCTTCAATGAGTGAAGAAGGGATTTGTGTTGTTTTGGAGTGTGGGACAAGAGGAAGGTTGTCAACAGAGCAGCAGTCATGGTGGGTTGGTGAAAGCACTGGTGCCACAAATTTGTGAGGCCGATCTTTGAATGTTCAGAACTTTGCCAAAAAATGGAGCTGACATGCCAGAAAATTACTCCTACAGGATTGAACAGAAACAGACAATCTTTCTATTGGTTCCTATGCCGGGGTACAACCATATACTGTACAATAGTTGTATAAGCATTTATAGTAAAAATGTAGCTAGGGCCGGTAGAAAACGTGTTGGTTGTAGATGGGAGAATTTTTTGATATATTTCTCCATTATTTTTCTGATTGCAACATCCCCAACAGTTACACACCACAAACACAAACACCATTCAATAATTATTTTTCCAATCCATCTCCAAGGGAACTAGACAATGAAGGTTTTTTTAGCGCTGCATGAGCGCTACGTAAAATGGACACTCGGTCTGTCATGCCTTAATTTCGCTAGCTATCAAAAGCGTATTTTTCCGCCTATTTTAAAAATCAAATATTTTGATCTGGATCAAATACAAAATAGACCACTTGCAGTTGTTCTGGTCTAAATACTTGTTTAGACCAGACAGAAGTATGGACAGACAAAAAGTGTAAACATTTTACACCAGAAGTCTGTGAATAAAAAGGAGTGTGCAGTCGTTAAAGTCATTTTTTTGTCGGCCAGGTCTATTTTTTTGGATCATTTCATCCGATTGATCAAATTCAATTGCAAGTCATGACATTGATGATGCTGATGACATCTGTTTAATGATCGATTTGTCCGTACCGGCCGATTGATCAAAATCTAATCACTTCTTCAACCATTTTGAGACCATGTAGGAATTAATATAAGAAGATTGTGTAGACTACACAACTATTTCTCGTAGGAATTAATATAAAAAATATTTCTCTGGTGTAAACTTTTAGACCCAGGTCTATATCAACTTGATATAGACCTGGGTCTTAAAGTTTACGCGTGAGGCCTATTTTTTTGTCTAAACTTTGCGACTGCACAACAAAAACATGAGTTGTTCCATCCCATTCTTGGTCTATCTTGTCTGTAGTCTGTACGTACTTCTTTTTTTGGTCTAAACTCCGATTTACACCACACGACTGCAAGTAGCCTTTTGTATTTAATCCAGATCAAAATATTCGACTTTTAAAATAGGGGGAAAAATCATTTACGTTTGGTTCGGATCATCAGTCGCCTAGTAAAATCACGAATTATGTGAAAAAGATAGACAGACAAAGTGTCCAAAAGTGTGTCACCCTAAAAAACATCCAATATTATTCCCAAAACCAAAAAATTGTATGAATAGGATATGATGAAATTTTGTTAGCAAGATAGATGTTCTCCACCAGTGGCAATGAGACTTCAGGCAAATGTATTGCTGACTTCATGAATGAACTAAGATGCCAATCAGGGTTGTGATTGTGATTGTGGTGCCACTGGCAAGATGCAAGAAAGCATCAAAATGTCTCCCAGGAAAGAACCTTTCTCTCATTTTCATGGTGCTGAAACAAACCTTCACTTTCCAAAAATCACACCACCATTATACTATTATCACAATGTTTGAATTATTTTGAATTGATTGGAAATCAACCATAAATGGAAAATGGGGGGTCTTGACAATCAAATTTGATTGGGGGCTGCTTTGCATAGTATCTTCACTCTGGCTCTGGCCTTGACAAAGTTATGGCATACTAGTGTTCTGTGTTGTGGATTAATTGAATAGAAAATGAAATTTATTTGCAAAACGAACTAAGCCAGATCAATGGAAGGGTGGATGGTGATCACAAATGCAAATTTTGATATTGTATTTCTATGAGTAATTTATGTTTTGGTTTGTCCAATTTGGTTCCACCTGTACCAAATTGTTCCAATTTCCAATTTGATCAGAGAAGGCATTTATTATTTTTTTGCAGAAAAATAGTCACAGCGATCTATTTCAAAGAAAAAATGGAACAATTTTGTACCAGTAGAACTAAGTTGGTGTACTGAAATATATATAATCTTTCTATGGCATCATGTATTTCTGGGTATTATAGTGTCATATATCTTAATGTTGCATCATACTATTGTATGACAATTTTTAATGATGAATCATACATCATACTATTGTATGAGGGGAATGGAAACACATAGATGAAAGGTTGTAGGTAGGAACAGTCTGGTGGTGACTGATCTACTTAGTAATATGCCCATATTCTTTAGTTGGGAATGTCCCTGTTTTGCTCGTCCAAAAATCATGAAAAGGACATTCGGTGGGACATGTTCGGGATAATTGCTGTTTGAGTGTTGGGGCTCAACTGAGGACACATGACAATTGACAAGGACACCAGACGACACTCATATTTATGGTCCACCAGTGGATGCACAAGACACGGATATATTTATCAGTACTAGAGCAGTTTTTAAGAGTGAAAAAACGTGAAAGAAAAATATTTTTGGGTTTATTATATTTGCCACACAAAATTTGCTACACAAGGTGGTGGCCTCCGGCCAGGTGTCACTTATGACTCAAAAACAAGGACACACCCAGGACATGAGACTCATCAGGGCAGATACCACATGTGTCCTGCAAAAATGCATGTCCATGATCCATAATAATATGCTTTACGATCTGTCTGGGGAATTCCCAACTAAGTCTCTTCAGTGTGTTGGAGAATAGCCTATGGTCCTCGATATCCAGCACGCTGGCATAATAAATATTAAACCTGAGGTTGTGGCATGCTCCCTCATTTTTTGACATGGATGTTCTCAATCCCCCAAAATGGTTGATACAACTCATTAGATAATCAAAACGTCTTATCAAAAAGGGCAGGCAAAATGCTTTAACTAAACTGAGATATGAGCAAACAAATGAAACCAATGCAAATGCAAATGTTTTGGTATGATAAAACATGTTTTGATTCAAATCATGCCACAATTGCAATATGCAATATGCATCAAAGAATTACCTGTTCCTTTGTTTGCCGCTGTTCCTTGTTCTTCGTTGTGTGTGTAGGATTTCCCTTTGTGATTACTTGACTTATCAAATGTATATGTTGTCAATCTGCAACAGTGGACCAGCTGAGCCAATACTCGAAAAGTCATCAGGAGTGGAACTTCCTCTACTACATCATTTTTATTCACAAAGTTCAGATTAATGCTATCTCACTTGATCATCAAATGTTTCAAATTAAGATGTGACGCCAAAAGTAAATGAGAAATTGAATTATTAGCTCTATTATATTGGACTAGCAATTAGACTGAAACAAATTTCTCATCACCATTACATAACCCCATCTTTCCTCAAAAGATAGCAAGAAATCAAGACATTTGGATCCGATATTGCTGTAATCTCATCAATTTTAAGCATTCAAGCATAGATGAACCCCTTGTGGTGAGAACTGTTGCTTAATTTGGTTCTGTGGAATCTCCTGTAGGGCGCCCTGCAACACAAACAAGATTAATACAGTATCGAGACCCTTTACGATCGGGCAGATTGTGGCCCAGGTGCGTTCCGTCAACACTCACTGTCTCTCCATTTGGCAATACGCGAACATGCTCCCAATTCACCTCATCATCCCTGAATGATGGCCAGCCATGACTGCGACTTTCCTGTAGAAAATCTTCCATTGAGCGATTGCGTGGAGCCATGAAAAGAGGCTTGCCGGTATTGGAGTCATAGAATGTAATTTCAGATCCTTCCAAAGTGTTATTGGCCTCGTTCATAAATTCCGCAACCGTTTTGAAATAGCCAGAATATTCGGCATAGTGGCGATTAAAATTGCAGATGCGGTCGGCGACATCGCGGTCGCATTGCCATCGAAGATTTTGTTGCACGGGTCTGTAATTTACGGTGCAGATGTTATAGATGTAGCGAAAACATGATGTTAGCTTGGTAAAAATAATGAACAGGGCAAATGCAGTTCGTAAACAGTTGATACCAGCCAACAGTTTCAGACAAAAATTTCGTAAAAGAGTTAACTTACACAGCGCTTGTACCGTGAGCTTTTTTATTCATAATCGATTCGCTTCCCATTACAGCGGGAGCAGGGTATGAGTTTCCTGGAACCATTTTTGAAAGAGAAATACCCATGCGTAGGATGATGATAAAGGAAAATAATGAGTTTCGCGATGTTCTGATTGGATTGGTTGCGGTAGAGCCAGCTCGTACCGATCGGATTTGAAAATATGACTGTGAAGAGCAAAGAATGATTTGCGCTGGTGAGCGAACCCGCCGCGGTACGACGACGTTCGAAGATTATCACACCTACATATGTACATTTTTTTTCTCATCGTCTTCATAGTGCTTGCAGGTGCTTGCTGTGCTTGGGCTTTTTGCGTTGTCGTGCCACGAGATGCCACGTCACGGAATTCTTCCTGGGCATTTTCGCCCGTATTTCTTTGTTTTTATTTGGGTCGTGCATCAAAAAAGATCCATTTGTCCACACGCACTGGATACCTTCGCTCGCTCGGTCTGTTGTTATCTACAAAATCGACAAGATTGTTTCCAGCTCACATCAGTCAGAGGAGAGATCAGAGATTGTCATATGGTGCGGCATGTGGCAGGTTTCTTTCTTTTGGAGGGATTGAATGATAGAAATGATCTTTGTAGAAATATTTTGCCAGTTTCATTTCGGTCTACTTTAATTTCGGCAGGACAAGAGCTTTGGATTCATTAAGAATTATTCTTATTCCTCGATAACATTGATCATTATTCCTGTCACTTAATTGATATCGAAATAAATTTAAATAAACATAATTATCAAATAAAAGGTCACACACATGACATTAGTCAGGCAGTTTGGTTTGGTTGCACAGTAATACGAAATTTAGTAATTCTTTGCCGTGAAGATTGATTCCCCAATGTAACATCGCTTTTATACTCTTTTTGCTAATCTATGATAGTGATCAAGTCAAAAGACACAAGACGTCAAAAAAACGAGCTAATAGCCAGTTTTCATCCATTTAATTCAAGAATGCATGTATCAAACTTTAAGAAACCATGTGTGATGGCATTAGTTTGTGACTCTTTGCAACATTCTTCTTCCTTCGCTTTGCAATCGCTTTGTCCACTGCCTCATCTCCACCACGCTTACGAATTTCCTCGAACTTTGCTTCCACTTCCATCTTTCGCAATTCACTCTGTTTTGGATAGTATGCCCCACTTTTGCCAGATGCAACATCTTCTTTGATTTTCTTTTTGACCGATTGTTTTGCTGCACGTGTAACTTGCGCTTTCTTGCGTTCTGCTCTTTCTTGAAGAAGCCTGACAAGTTCCTCTTGATCGTGCTACGCAGTAATGAAACGATTTTTTTAGAGTTACAGTTGTTGGAAAGTGTATTATTGCTCCGTTTCAAAAAAATCATACGCTTACCTCCAGAGAACCATCTCCTTGGGGGGTTATTCCTACTTTCTTCCGTTCCCTTTGGCCCTTCTTTCCCACGGTCTTCCACGCATTGACACGGCGTTTCAGGAGCTGAATTTCTTTCTCTTGCATCTTTTCCCGATAATGAGCAAAACAACAAAAGTTAGAGAAAGTCGATTGAGAAGGCTATGTGCGAAATAAACATTGAACAAGCCAGACTTATATCAATCAACTTACCTCATCCAAAAAATCATATCTTTTCTCAAATGCATCAGCATCCAAATGTCCTGACAAACTGACCATGCGAGGATCACGAGGTTTATACTTATTGGCACCAATAGACACACCCACGCCAGACGAGTTGAGATCTGGTTTTCTTACTCGAGCAAAGTGATCACGTCTTTTACTTGACATTTCAGTTGGTGCATGCTTGGACTTTTTGCGTTTGGTTTCGCCACTGACTTTGTTTGACGATGACGCTTCCACAGAGCTATCGTCAGATGAGTCGTCGCTGTCGTGATTTTTCTTACTAGCTTCTCCTGCGCGTTCTTTTCTAACATTCTTCAGACGTTCAGATGCCAACGCAAGAGCGCGGCTCTTTCTCTCGGCACGCCGTCGCTTTCCTCCATCGTCGGCAGCATTTGAATTTTCTGCTTGTTTTTGATTGGCGTGATCTCTGTCACCAGTGTAATACCTACGGCCTAAGCGGGCCCGCGATGCAACACGTTCGCTTAGAGGAAGATCTTCGTTGTCGATGCCCTCACTATCACTGCTTCTATCTCCATCGCTTTGGACTTCGTTTTCATTTTCTTCATCACTATCTGACGCATCGTCAGAACTAGCATCATCTTCTTCGCTGTCATCGGTCGGCAAATCATCAAAGTTCGAAATATCAGGTGCTCCGTGATGGCCGGCACTGTCGTCACCACTATCATCGTGGGTGTCGTCTCCTTCGTCGCTACTGGAGTCATTATCGTGAAGAGGCCTCCTTTGATTCTTCCTATTTTCACCCGTGTTGGTAGAAGCGGACGAGTCATCGTCGGATGATGAGGCTGGATCCATCATGGTGCCGGTCTTCGTGAGTTGTTGTCTATGATGTTGTGATGTTGGTTTGTTCTTTTTGTCAGCTTGGATGCTGCTTGACTGGTTGGACTCGACGTCTGTCCGTTAGTATGGTAGTATGATTTTTATATTTTTTTAATTATCTTTCGCGCAAATAATAATAATTTTATTTCTCATGCACAAAGGGAGTGATGTTGTCAAGCGTCAGCGCTTTTACCCACGTGGGACGACAACGTGGGATGATTTTTTATTTTGACTCAGGGCAGACGCACCTCCTCTTTCACTTTACGTTGTTACAAGATTCCCTCTCTATTCCCGTCGCGTTGTCTGCCGCTACCACGGACTATCTAGAGGTAGCACAGCAACGCACCATGAATGACAAAAGAACAAAGGCACGCCTTCTTCACTTATTATTACAAACAAAGCAACTCTATCGTACTATCGCATTAATCTCATCTCTCTTCTAAGAATAATTGAATTACCATGACGCTCCGCCTTCAAATCATCGTTGCCATCGCAGCATCCCTTGCCCTTTCGTCCAGCGTGATTGCTTTCGCACCTGTCTCCACCCGAGTAAATTCTTTCCAACAGCAACGCACACAATTTCAACTACGCATGAGTGAGACCGAAGAATCTACATCGACTGTTGCCAGTGTCGAAGACACGGAAGTAGAGGAAACGCCTATGGATGCCGCCTCAAAAATGGCCCTTGAAAAGCAAAAAAAGGCCAACGAACTTCGTGCACAGGAAGTTTTCATGAAGCGAAGCACTGGACTTCACATCTGTTCCAACTGTGACTGGAAATATGACCCTGAGAAGGGAGATTCATTCCTCATTGGGGGAATGATCAAGCCTGGGACTGCATTCGATGACTTGCCCAGCAACTGGCGATGCCCGACGTGCCGTGCAAGTAAGGACAATTTCAATGAGGTCGTGGAGGAAATTCCAGGATTCGAAGTTAACCAAGGTTATGGATTCGGAACGAACGGAATGACATCTGGTGAAAAGAATACCTTGATTTGGGGAGGTCTGGCAGCTTTCTTTGCTCTTTTTATTGGTGGATACGCCATGTCCTAAATGCAACAATACCAATTAAGTCGTTTTGGCAATAGTGAGCATGATCAATCACACGAAAAGAGTCACGGGACAGAACGAGGACAACGCCAAGTGGTTAGTGTCAAGGGAAATGATTAATATTATCTGTTTAGCAGTAAATTAGAACATGGAGATAAAGCACTGTGTGACAGAATACTGGTATGAAACATTATCTATTGAATAGCGGCATGTCCTCTCGCTCTCTTTCATTTTTTGTTTCCAAAAATAGCAAATGAGATGATATCGTCATCGCTACTGCTGCTTGAAGTGTCAGAAAAGTCATCAGCACTGGCGGTCGCTGACATGCCTTTCGCGACATGGCGCGAGGCGCTTTCTGCATATTGCACATTGGCTGAGGTCGTTGACACAACGTCGCCCAAACCGTTGTCCGTTCCACGCGAAGTAGAATTCGAACTTAAGGATACTGCTGTGCCAAACTGGCGCTGGGTACGAACATGACCGCCGCGATGAGGGTGTTGTGTTGCGTACTTCTTTCCTTCCTCTTGGGTGTATTCTGGTGATATTTTGTTCAACATTTCAGATGCATACTGATGGCGATGGGGTTTACCAGCTGTTGCGTTCTGCATGCCATAATTTCCATTTGATGCGTCCGCAGGAGGTTTAAAGCTTTGACGGTTATACGTATTCTGAGTCCGGTTATTTTTGTATGGATTAGAGACAACACCATTTGAATTGCCATAGGCGCGTCCGTTTGTAGGTTGGTTATATCCTGCTTGGATGCTACCCCTCATTGTGTTGCTGTTAAGCGCATGTGTCCTCGAAGATGAATTACATGATGGGGTTGTATATTCGCTGTAATTGCAGTTTGGGACTGACTCTTCGGGTGGTGGGTTGAACTGGCTACTATAAGATGCATTTCGGCTTTGCTTCCTCCTGTTGCACTCTTGGGTGTGTGACCAAAGAATATTAAATAGTAACATGGGGTATTATTGAACGCGGAAACCCAAGAAGTTGATGTGTCATCAGACATAGATCTAGAAAAGATAAAGCGTCAAACACAAACTACACTTACCCTTTTCAAATGCTTTCCCAAGCTGGTTTGCTTCCACAATATCAGCTTTTGTCTGGCGAAGTTCTCTTTCGAATTCTTCCACTTCCTTTCTGTGCCTTTCCAGCTGCGCCCGCTGCTGCGTCAACTTTTGGTTGCGATCATTACGCTTCATGACGGCATCGTCGTGCTCGTTTTTCATGGCATGAAGTCCACACTCTGCCTCAATCAGAGCTTGACGGCTCTGTTTTTCATCTTTCTCGGCACGCTCCATTTCAGGATCAGTTTTTTTCGACTTTTTCTTCTGCGCTAGCTTCCCGTCTTGCCTTCCAGTGACGGATGAAGCATTATGAACTACTACTGTATCATCATAATCGATGCCATCTTCCGAAAACGTTGATTCCTCGTGTTGAAGTCTCCGCCAGAGATCAACCTCAGTGGCATTTTCTGTTGCCTCTATCCCCCTCTCCCCACGATCGAATTTCCCGTCCAACACAAGGATTGATGCGGCAACCCTCATTCTTTTACACGACGCACGAAATTCACGACCTCGCTCAAGGAAATCCATCCTCTCAGCATCCATGCGCCGCCGCGTTTCGTGGTATTCACGTTTCGCCATTTGGAACTCGCGCTCTACTCGTGTTTTCGCGTTGAGCTTTGCATTTCGTTCTGCATTAGCTTCCTTGAGATCAAATTGAATTCGCGACGCGTCAGCTTTGGCAGACTCAGTTTCTTTGGTCATTCCATTCCTCTCCTCGCATAATTTTTCAATAGCGGCGTTGTTGGATTCGAGCTGGGTGCGCGTCGCGCCGACGCGCTTTCGAGCGTCCTCGATGCTTGCGTTGATGGACGCATATTTGTCAAGGAGGGACATGGCCCCAGGGCGAGAGGTTGCCTGCTTTTGGTGTGACATCGTTGCGTCGATATTCCAATCCTACTAGAGATTAAAGTTTAAATCGGCTCTATTGTATTATCTATTTTTAGTTGCCCTCGTCATTGGACGGATCGAGGATCGAGGGCCCGTTATTTTGAGATTGCGTCGGCGCGTCCGTCGGCGGCCTCAGAATCAGACCCCAGACGCTCTACTTAGGAAATAATTGGTACGTAGCCATGTATCGTAGCTATGTGGTATTTTTACGAGTACACACTGTAAAGTACGCACGATACGTACATCAAAATAATAAGATCAATTTGATTACACAGAAGCACCCAACAATGAATAACTATCATGTTCATGTGTTGCGATCATTTGCAGTCAGTTTATTAAAAGCACATGATAGTGAATAGTGAGTGACATTGTTTAGCAAATAATCAAATAGGAGTAGTACCTTTATATAAAAATCAAGAATGTTGCTGACTTGTGTTGGAGCACAACTTTTGATTCTTGCGTTGGCAACAGTAAATGTACAGTATTTATTGTATAGTTGCAGGTCGCAGTGGGAATGTTGTACAATGAGTTGCTTTGTGAGAGTGAGAGTGCTAGATAATATGTTTTACTCAGTGTCAGTGCACGTTGGAAGCTATCTGCATTAAATCAAATTATTTGTCAACAGCCTCCCAGTCTTATAAATAGTTACGGCCAGATTATATGAAAATACGATAATTTGGTGTGTTAGATATTATTAAGATCTATTGTGTACCAATATTCATTTGTCACTCAGAAATATAAATGGAAAAGTTCACATAACATTAAGCATTGCATAGTGCATAATCTTTTTTGCATTGCATAATGATGATTTTGTTCATTGCATCATGCCACATAATATTTCTATGTGTGATTTGGGTGTGTTGTCATTTTTTTAATTCTTCAGTTAAATTCGTAGTGTTGGCTATATTGTTTCTTCAAATTATTAATTGCCTTGCGCTAAAGTAATATTATCGCAGGAAAAAATGAACACCGAAGTTTTTTACAACTTTAATACTACACAATTATTATTAACACAGGCACATGACATAATAGGAAGAACCATTTTGATCAGAACAACTTTGAACGAAACATCTCAATCCATAATAATCTCATTCCACAACTGCACAACTGTTTCTTTTGATTCTTCGTCATCCTTTACTTCGTAGGAGAAAATGCCACCATTGGTGTCCTCTTCAGCATTAACAAACTGATTGATCAGCCCCAGCTGTTTCAAATCACCCAGCGCTGAAGGAATATCAACATCAATTCTGGCTGCATTGGTAGAAGCCTTGTCGTTTACATAAGATTTGCCTTGCTCCAAAACAAATGCATCAAAGAAATCGTTTTCCATTTCATTTCCAATATCGTTCCTCATGTTTTTGAGGCCATCCCTTTGAGATATCCAATCACGAATTAACATTGCTCGCAATGCCCTCTGCGAGTTGGCCTCGTTCACAATGTATTTCACCGCCCCTGGTCCCCGATGGGAGATTTTTGATGTCAAGAATTTGTTTACAAGCAAATCATACCGAGCATATTTGTTACTGTAACGGAAGAAAGTCCTTATAACAAGAGACACCAATAAGACTAATGCAAGGAGGTCTAATTTCGGGCTATCGAATTTCAATGACCCGAAAAAAGCAAGGAAACTGGCCACACTGATCAAATCGAAGACGAAGGCATCTGCAGGACGAAGCACCAGCTTCGTTTTTGGGAGTACTGCAGGTATGTTTGCCATTGGCACATCATAGAACGCTTTTATTTCGAGTGGCATTGGACCATCGTTGATCTCATTTTTAATTGAACTCTCTTTGTCAATATTGGGCTTCGGCAGTCGATCTTCCATTTCAAATATTTCAGCCGCATCATAAATCCACTTGGGTGGACTTTCAAGTTGAGACTTTATTGATTTTATCCATGACGGACGTTTCTTTTTCTTCTTACGCAATGGTCTCCATATTACGATGACTTCCTCATATGCTGGTTCCATAAGTGTGCTCGATTTGAAGTAGTTTTTCACAAGGTCTCGTCTTCCTTTCCTTGTAAAAAAATCGACAGTGTTTTGGATGCTTACCCGCTCGAGAAGACGTACTGCAGGAGGCTTTTCCCAGAGCGACGAAGAAGGACCACCTCTGAAATCCATGTAGCTAGGTTTTACAGAAGAGGAATTCGAAAGATATTGGCTTTTGAAATTCCCTCCAATCTTATCTGGAGTCGTTTCCCAAAGCGATGAAAAAGGACCGCCTCTAAAATTCATGTATCCAGCAGAAGAATTCGAAGGAGAAAATGACGAGTAGAAAGTATCATCATATTGACATCTGACCTCTCCTGCATCAATCCCATCGTACATGTCCTCCTCAATCGAATTTGTCCCATTGGGAGCACCCACTTCACACAACAAGAATGGCGTCAGTGCATCATTCAAATCTAGAGAACTTGGAATCAGATTCGATGTTTGATATCCTCCTCCAACTCCATACCTTGCAAGTTTGAATATTTTATTCCCTCGTATGCGAAATTCATTGTATTGTGCTGCTGACGTCGATGATTCCAAAGACTTTGATAAAAACTCATCCAATGTGCTATCATCATCATTTAACGACATGCCAAGAAAATCATCCCCTGAAGTAAGCATGTCTGCAAATATTTTGTTCTCCGATAAACCCAAATCATTTATGAAATTGGCAAGATTTTTTTTACACCGCACCACCAAACGATTTATTCCTCGTCTAACACCATTTCTAACTTCAAAGACACTGCGCAGTATCACCTCTTCCAATTGCTGTTCAAATGCTCCCAATTTAGTGGTGAGGGCCGAAGATGATCGTTGCACAATACTGGCTTGGAGGTAATCCAGCTTGGGCAGGAGTAACCGTCCTGTAGTAGTTTCTTGGGAGTAACCTCGACGAAAAATGAGGACTTTGCCATCAAATATAAGTTCCTTTGGTGATTCGTTTGTTATTGTCCCCTTGTCCTCTTTTGTATTACTTTGTGAATTGTCATTTGGATTGTTATCTTTAGCTTCATCATCAACAGCAGCAGCATTATTATTATTAGCATCACCGTCCTCTTTAAAATCATCGTCAGTAAACAATTCTGGATAAAACTCCTTCCCAATAGATGGATCCAAATCCTTGACATCAGGAAGCAACGACAACCGTAACAAATATCCAGCATTCAACGCCGAACATAAATCCAACTCTCGTTGATCCATCAATTTGAATCCACCATTTTGAAGGGATTGTTTGAGAATGGAAATCAATCTATCTTCCTGGTATTGTTTCTCCGCTGCAATATCCGCAGCGGTAGCTGTTGCTGCATTAGTATTCTCATTGTCGCCAGTACTGACCATGCCCATCAAAGAACTGCTAGTGCTTTCAATAGGTTCGTCCTCCTCCGACGACGATCCCTCCAACACTGTCAAATCCTCGTAATACAATGCTTCCGCCACCCTAGTAGTACTGCCACCACCACCACTACCGCCACCTGAATGTGGCAATAAATATGCCAAATCCCTCAATTCCTTCTGCGACTTGGCCGCATACAACAGCTCCAATTGTCGAAGCAGGAGTTTGGACGAGGAGGAAAGGGAAGAAATTGCGGGATGGGTTGGTATTTTTCCGTCGGAGGTGGCAACTACCCGGCAGACGGGGTCGATTGGTTCGTTGTACATGGTGTTGAAATCATTGCCATCGTCCTCTTGCTCATTGGTATTGTCGTCATTATCATCCTCGTCATCATCGTAGTCATCGTCGTAATAATTTTCATCGTCTGTTGGATCCAGCCATTCTCTCGTCGTCGTCGTACTGGCAAACCCAGCACCGGCACCATCCATTTCCCTCGCCACATTCACCAACGAGACATCCCTCCTCACGAACGAAGGCACGCCCAACCTCCTCATCGTCTCTGGTTTCTCATACGTCGAAATGGACGATACTCGATTCGAAGACGTGGATGCCGTGGATGTAAATGTGGAGAATGTGCGCGTGCTGTGCACTACGGCGTGCTGGGGATGGTGCAAGATTGGGAGTCCGGGGATGGGATTGTGGTTGTTATTGTGTCGTATGGAGGGGTGGTAGGTTCCCGTGAGTTTGGTGGTTTGAATGGCAAGCACTGCCGTGGAAGAGGAACGGTATGGTTGAGCGTTGCTATTGTTCTTGCTTGTGGTATTCGTATTAGGATAGTGATGTAGAATATTGTTTATAGTACTTGATGTACCGACAAGGTAGAGTAGAATGCATTGATGCAGAAGGGAGGGGTTGCATCGTCTAGATCTCGTTTTTTTGTTGGTAGATGATTGCATATTGTTTCTTCTGGGATGCACCAATGCATACATGTCGCCCAATACCCTTGACGCGGATAATATACTATATTTGGCAGCTACTACTAGCACGGCCACAGAAAATCGGCGGTTCGATGATGGTAAAAGGCAATATCTATTTTCTGATGGAATTATTTCTCAGCTCGCCGCGGAAATCATGGCTTGGTATCTACGAGTCTACTCATGGCTGCGGAAAAAAGTTTCGTGGCATCATCTTGGATTACTATTTCGTTATCTACCTGGGTCTTCAAATCATGCCATCATGCCATCCCATCGGTTCATGGGGGGGTCTGTGGTTGTGAACAGCCAGAGGTCGATTGTTTTAGCCATCATCTGTAAGTGGAGAAGAACCAAACTCACGAACTCACACTCACAACCACAACATACACCCACCAAACAAAATGAATCTTTTTGTATCTTCAGCTCGGCGGCAGTTGGCCAGAACACAGATGGCGAGTATTAAACTTACTGTACGTATGGTACAATACATCAACTGTTTCCCATCCTGTACATAGTACATTGTACTAATCATATTGTACTTTACGATGTACCATGTACTACTACTCTCTAGGTGGAGACGTGAAGCAAGTATCTTTCAACAAAAGTGTGCCGTTGACATGCAATATGATTACAAGTACGTTGATTTAGTACTAAGTTTATGCTATTGGCACATGACTACGTGAAAAATAATATAGAAGTTCATTCTTCATTCATGCATGGAACACAGACAGACGAAACATGAAGATTTAGGATTTTAGGAACATCTGGAGAAAACAACTGGCTGCCTGATGGCTGGTGCATAGTACCATAGCATGGTGCCTGGTATCTTCTACTATCTACAAACATACTATTTGGGTATGTGACTGACAATTATTGTCACCTGCTCTAGGTAGGCAGCAGTATGTGGCAACGCTGGCAAAATCAAAACACAAGAACACAGAGCAATATTGCAGTATTGTATTGGGAATGTCCCAGTCCCAGCGTCCCGTGTCCAAAAATCCTTGAAACGGACAAGCACGGGGACATGTCCGGAACAAGTACATGTGCCGTCCCCATGGCCATGGTTCTCACCTGAGGGCACATGACATATCCCGGACATGAAGACGTGCTAACTAAAATGCACCTGGGTTTTTTGCTTTATTGAGCAGTGAACTAGACAATAATAACAGTAATAATAGTAGCAGTAATAGTAATATTAGTATTATTAGCAATAATCACAATAATAGTAACGATGAGAAAATTATAAATTATCATAATGGATAATGGTAATGATGATAATAACTATCACAATATAATTAATATCAATATATGAATCACTTCACTAACAAATCACAAATAATCCCCTGTAGTAACTGTAATAATAATAATAATATTAATAATATTAAGAAGAAGAAGAAGAAGAAGAAGAAGAAGAAGAAGAAGAAGAAGAAGAAGAAG